>NDGN011452871.1:0-48172 GCA_002564285.1 Tympanoctomys barrerae
ATGGATGGATGGATGGATGGATGGATGGATGGATGGATGGATGCATGCATGCATGGATGGATGGATGCATGGATGGATGGATGCATGGATGCATGGATGCATGGATGCATGGATAGATGACAGATTTGTATGTGATTCAAAAGACTAGACTGTAAGAAAAGTGCAGAAACTGGAAGAAATTGAAAATTAGATAATGTAGTTTCTGTCAGTCCCCAAGAATTTGAATATCCGTTTGTTCCCAAGCTGCACCATGCATTAGTGAGGTGGAGGTGATTGGCATATTGCTTGTCACTTGGATCTCACACTTCAATGGATGACAGAGGCATGGAAACAGAAGAAGCTCGGATGCCACATGTGCTATGATAGAAATAGTAACACACTCCAGAACTGTGATCCAGGCTGAAGTACATCCATAAAGGCTTTCTGAAGGAAATGATTCTGGAATTGGGTAAAATATGGGGGCCAAGGTGGAAAGCCACACAGAGTTCAACGTGGGCAAAGGAAGAGACACAACACACACCACAGCACACTGAAAGGGAACTATTGCTGATTTGTGGAGTATAAACCAAGCAGGCGGTGCAGTCAGGCTAGGGAAATTCACAGGGCTGGACCACAAAGGGTTTTGTGTACCTCGCTTGAAGCTTGGCCTGTTTAACCTTAGACATGGGCTGAGCATTAGGCTTCCTGCGTAACTTTGAGGGTCAAGGTGAAGGATTAAATGGGATAATTAAGTCCAGCATCCAAAAGGATTATTATGAAAACCCAGAAATGAGTTGAGAAGGCCTGGCATGGATACGTGGTAGTGGGAAGAAGATAATGGAACTGGTTTAACATTATTTAGAAGAGAGATATATCAGAGAATGGTGGTGCTTTTTATTAGATTTGGAACACGAGAGGGAGAACTAGCGAAGGCTTCCAACTCTCTCGGTAGATTAGAAACACAAGGCTACAGAAACACCTTGAATGTCAGGCCAAATACTTAATACCTTAATCTTTTCTTTGGGAAAGGATCCAATGTTCCTTTTTGCTTTAAATATGGAATAATATCACTGTGGTTGTTTTGCTACTATAATTCTGTAAAAGTAAGCAAATGAAAACTGAAGGTAAGAAGGCATCAAATGTTTTGTAAAAACTCGGTACTGGCTACAGGTATGTCAGTCCCCAAGAATTTGAATATCCGTTTGTTCCCAAGGAAAAGGCTTAGAAAAAGGCTACCGGAGTATGAACATCTCTCTACAAGCTAGGTGATAAATTCCTACAAAATAATTACCAAACCTCTGGTGTTGTTTCAAAACTTATTTTAAGATTTGTGGGGTTTTTCCTCCTAATTTGAAACAATCAAACTTCCATTATTCTCTGATTGTTAGATTGTAAGGAATTGAAGATAGCTCAGAATATATTTCGAATCCCAATTAATGTGCCTCAATATAATGAATTCATATATTAATCATAATTATCCATAATTAGTTGATTAATTTCCAGATCCAAGCGCAGCAGAAAATCTATGATGCAATTTAGAATATGATGCTCTATTTACATAAAGAAAAGATGAAATACTGGGATGTTCACTAGTTTTTGCTTCATCATATTTATCCAGTCTTTCTTGCTCAACATATCTGCAGCTCAGCCCCAAAACACAGTTTTAAGCTCTTGGTCTCTTGAATTTACTCTGGGCTCTGTGCAAAACACCATAAAAGGTAGGAAGCAGCACCTCAAAGTCAAACACCACATGTACTGATCACAAGTCTTCAATATGTCAAATCAACTGATTGCTATATAATCAAAGTATTAAGATTATTGGTGCTTATTATTATCCTGTTTTGTATATCTAAAGTAACATGCTTATGAATGTGAGTTCGTATCCAGTACTTACCAGGTACCCCTGCACTTTATAAGAAATTACACTGCTCTGTCACCATAATCAAAGCCCTTTTACTGCCTTATGTTTGGAAGGCTGTATCTCCCATATCACTAGACTACAAGATCGTATAGGGAAAAAAGCAAGTCTTTTGTAAAATTTTGTTTTTCTTCTCTTAATCTTTTCCTCTAGCATCTGAAAAAGCATCTAGAATGCAATAAGGACTGAACTCACTGCATGAACATATACACGATTGAGTAGGCTAAGATGAGGAAGAGTTTAGCTGCATGAGCAGTTAGAATATTTGAAATCCATGTCTTTGCAGTTTACATTTCAAATTAGATATGCGTACATTGCTCCAAGTCCAACACAGAGCACATGGATGCTTTTGAAGAAAGTCCTCATAATGTATCTACTCAAGAGAGGAGAGACGAAAGCATGACGGAAAGCAGAATTTTCTCCCATTATAGCTATGAAAGAAATCAAGTTTGTTCTTCACATCAGTCTTGTCACACCAGTAGAAGTAATCAGTGGAGTTAGCAAAGGGCTGTTCCACCAGTCTACACTGGTGAGGGCAGCGCGTCAGTGGCTGGCTTTTCAGCAAATGCACATGACACACTGGATGAACTGGTAGATAGCCAAATGACTTCGCAGGTGGGTTAGTTTCTGGTTGCTGCTATAACCAATTACCTTAACAATGGTGGCTTAGAGGAGACAAATTTATAACCTCATTGTCTTTTAGGTCAGAGGTCTGAATAGGTATCACTGGCTAAAACCCAAACACCAGCCAGGCTGCTCGGAAGTTCTAGGCAATAATTTGTCTTCACCTTTTCCAGTTGCTAGAGGATTTTACCAGCTTTCTTTTTCTCATGTCTCTCTTCCACTCAGAAAGACAGATGTGGCTGGTCCCATCTTTCATCTCTATAACAATGACTTTCTTGCCACTTTTGCAACACTGAGGACCCTAGAAATTCACTAGATTCTCTCAAATACACCACAATAACCTCCCAATTTTAAGTCAGCAACTACGTCTATCTGCTGTCTGAATTCCCTTTTGCCATGTTGTGTAATTCATTCAGAGGGTCCAGGGATTAATATATGGACACCTGCAGAAAGTCGTTATTCTAGGGCCAGCCTGATAGCTCTGCAAACTAAAGCACCTGCTTAGCCAGAGCACAACAGCCAGGATTCAATTGCTGGCCCATTGTACCAGCCCCGCCCCTGGGGTGCACTGAGGCAGCAATTAAGACAGGGCAAGGGGGTGTGTGCCTGTAATCCCAGCACTTGGGAGGCAGAAAACAGGAGAAACACTGCTAGTCTCATTTGTGTAGTGAGACCCTGTAGACCTTGTATCCCCTGTACTAAATGCAGGAAAAAAAAGTCATTATTCTCCCTACCACAGGACAAGCAGCTCCTTTTTTCTACACTAAAATTTTCTCTCATTTCATACTAAGCCTCCTTGGACTTTGCAATATTCAATTAATGAGTCTCTGAGAACAGAAGTTATTTCAATATTGAATTGCATATTACATGTTTATAATCAATGATTTCACTATACTAAAGGTAATAATATCCATTAAAAGATCTCATTTAACAGGCCACACTGCATCCATCAGTGCTACAGTATTTCATGGAACAAATGAGCTGACACGAAAACACACACACACACACACACACACACACACACACTCAGAAGACTAAAAGATCTTAAGGCAAGAGATAAATCCCAACTGACTAACTGATCAATTTAAAAAGCCATCTATACCAGGAAAGAATCAAAAAATGCAAGTTAATCTCGAAACAATTGGAGTTAAAGACTTTTGGTCTAATAAGTGCTTAGCTTTTCAATACTACATACGGTACTCTGTTTCTTTCCAGAACACAGGAGTCTGTATGCCCATAAGGAAACGCTTGTGTGTAGTTCTTCTTAGTAGGAATGCGCACACTTTAAATTGGCTTTAATTTCTGAAATATTAAAAGAGAGATTTTGTTTCATAGCAATTTTGCATTTAAGAGAAGGGTAAAATTGCGGAGAGATGTGTTCCCTGGTTTCCATGGTAACCTTTGAGTGACACTTTCCGTTGCTGCCTTCTCTGTTGGCCCTCTGGGGATCACCCCCAAGCCACAGCCTACCCTTGGAGCCCAGCACTTCTCGCGGTGATTGGAGACTGGTACAGGCAGATTGTGCCTACATTTTGAAATGAGAACATTCCACCCACTTTGTAAGTTGTTGTCAAACCAGTGGCTGCTTCTGCGATAATCTTAATGACAATAACCTCCAATCTCTACCTACCTAGGGACATTTGAGTTTTAAAATGGAACTTATTTCTGACAGTGGAAGTTTCACCCAGTGAAATATGCACCTGGGCAGAGAGACTTTCTGTTAGCACACACGTCAATGTCCAGGGCATCACCTCCTAGTAGTCTGGCCAGCCCTAGTGTTCAACTTTATGTCTTCCTCCTTTTTTGCTAAAACAGACTAGAGAACTTGCAAGAGCACATAGACAGGACTGCTGTGTGCTTTTCACAGTGCTCGAACTCACACTCATAGTTCAGCATAAGCTATAGTTTGAGGAGTATTTTAAAGGTATTACATCAACTTTTCAAAAACAGTCCTATGATATATGAATTATTTTTATCAACATTGTATAGAAAAATAATTCAAGCTTCAGAAATGCAGGACTCACATGAAGACCCACAAATCTAGCAAGCATTTTCCACTGAGTTATTTCTGCCTTATTTCAGGTGGTTCACATACATGTTTATTCAATCTTCACAACAATACAGTAGCCCAAACCCATCTGTTGATTAGCTCTGAATTGTAATCACAATTTTGAATGATTTGAGTTTAGGGAATCCTGTTTGGGTACTTTTACTCTAAAATTATGCCAGCTGTTTTTTTTTTTCCTAAAGTGAGCCTATTTTTTGTTCATCTACACAAACAAAATATGCCATGTTTAAGGACACATCTTGCTTCTTAGCAGCTTTGAAGACACACTATGTTAGTGATTTGCAAAAAATTCAGAGGCATGTAGGCTTTCTGCCTCTGCTCAAGCAACCAGGAAATCAAAATTTTTCCAATTCATGAGGTGCCCACCACATTTACTTATTGCTGTTTATTGCATCAGAGTAGCACCAATCAACTCAGCATGGCATTGCAATTGTTAGGCAATCAGACATATAAGAATCTGAGTTGGTACCTTTACTGCGAGGCTTGCTTTCTAAAGTGTCGTGTAAGTGTGGAGCATACGCAGCAGCATGCTGTATATTCATTTTACAATTGAGACCAGCAGCTTGCCTAGGTCCACAATGCGAATAAGTGTATTCTATTACAAGTAATTTCTGCTGCCAGGCAGAAAGTGTAGTAGGTTCTGCTTTATATTTCTCATAGCACTTCCCTTTGGCCCTTTTTTGGCTTTTGTTTGCCCCTACCACTGTTCTCCCCTTGAGCCACCAAATGCCCTTGACTTCAGGATGTGCCTCTGATCGTAAAATGAAGATCACACTCAGATACCTAGAGAGCTCCTCACGGTTACTGCAGGACGCCTTAGCCTGTGTGCTGCTTGTGCTCAGATATTCATCTAGTGCTCCGTATCCCCTTCCACCATGCTTTATCCAGCATCTGTGATGTGCAATATGTGAGCTCATTTAAAAAACAATCTTACGAGGTAATCAGAAAACATACTTCATGGAGGCGGAAATATGTTGTTTTCATGATATCGTGTGTTAGAAATGCTGTTTAATATTTCTGCCTGGAACAGAAGCTCTGTGCCATCTTAAGGACCAAGCCCTTTGGATGCCTCTCTTGTGCTTTTGTTGTTGTTTGGGCCTGCTGGCTTTCAAAGACCTGCAGTCCAACACTGATTTCATCCTCAAAACTGGACAGGGCAAAACAAACTGTGAGTAAACAGTTTCTGTCATGAAGTTAAATACGTACAGATGTGATTCTCCAGGCTAGGAAATCTGTGCTTTTCATGGCCAGAGGAACACAGTCACTAGGTGGCACTTCTGTGCTGTGCTTGCAGCCGAGGACTCTGCAGTGACCTTCCTAGAATGCTCCGGCTTCCACAGGAACTTCGTGACACTTTCTCTTCCCCTACAGCAGCATTTCATCAAGCTGTGATTTGCACTAATCCCTTGGACAAGGATTGCTGCTATCAGTGTAATAATAACATATTGAAATCGTTCATGCTCTCTGCCAAACGAGAAATGAGCGAGTCCATCCTGTGGCCCAGTTGTGGAAGCAGTCTAGGGCACTAATCTATTTGCATTTAATATCTCAGTTGTTTGGAGCTAAGTAAAATAGCACGAGGCACATAGTTACCAGAACACTCCGGCTTATCCAGAAAGTCTGGAATCACATTGATTGCATGTAGGGTTTCTCCCTCCTTCAGTCACATGGCAAACAACGCAGCTTCTCTCCTCGAGGCCCTCAAATTCCTCTGGGAAAACAGACTCCTCTAAAATGGAATAATCATGCTAGATGATCTTAAACTTTGATTTCAATTCCTAATTTCTATGAGTTTTCTATAAACCAGGTATAAAAGGTCTATGGGTCTAAATCAGCTGTGAAATTGCTTTGGTATTTCTTATGAGCTTAGTTAAATCGACTGTTTCTCAGTCAGAGGAATACACAGCATTTTTTTTTTTACTCTGAAATATCTGCACTGAATCCAAGATTTGCAAATGATTGAGATTCAACTCAAATGTACATCACTGACCCCAAGACTGAAGCCCTGGAACTAAGCTCATATGCCTGAAAAGATTTCTATAAATCCCAAGGTTATTATGCTACTAATTAAATACCCTAGAGTGACAAGCCCCTTAATCTAGGTAACTTGTCCCTTAATCCGACAAGTGGCCAACAACATAGATCTCATGATAATGCAGAAATTTCTACTGGATTCGTCTAAGCACATATCAGTGAGCTCCTCAACTCCTGCAAGACTGGCATGAGAAAATCCCTGCTGATAAATAAAAGCAGGGTAACTTGTATCTTTTTAATTTTTTGGTGTGTGGAGCATATCTCATTAAAGAATGTAGGATATGAATCTGTAACCTGATAATAGGAATTATTGACACAAAGATCCTCCTTTGGAGATCCTGTTCGGGAAAGCTTCTCCGGTAGATGAGTGCAACTGACTCTGCCTGTCAGACAGCAATAGCTGATTGAGAATAAGTCTGATTCCGTGCTAACCAGGCAACATTAGGATACCCGGAGGGAGGTCAGCATGTCTTAGTGGACAGCATTGGGGTGGAAATTCAAATCACAGTCATTACCATTTATTAAGCAATTACTCTATGGTAGATGCTGCGTTAAATAATTTTAAATGCATTATCTCAGTTAACCTTCCTGACAACCCTAACAGTGGGTATTTTCATCCCAATTTATAGAGGAAACTAAAGCTCAGAAAGCTAATAAGTGATTTAGTCATTGCAGTCAGAGTTTATCTAATTCCAAATCCTGTGATCTTAACAATAGAGTGATTTTCTCAGTGAATTTTCACACCTCGACTTTTAGGGGCTCCCAAATTTTATAAGTAATTGAAATTTTGACTCTTCATTTTCTTATGATAATCCTTAAATAACTTTTCTAGATATTTAAAAGCAGATAATTCTTTCTACAATGAACAATGAGAAGTTTTAAAAATCCCAGGTTCATAGGCATATAATCTGGGGTCCAGCATATTTTCACTTTTTAAAAGGAAACTCATACACATTGTAGTTCAGAAGTTCTGTACCAACTTTATGCTGCACAGGACCTCCCTCCACTTAATTTGATTTTATGATTCATGAATGGTGCAGTCTCGAGAACATGCAACGGCCATGAGGTTCAATTTGTTCTGCAACACAGAGATGAAAACATATACCTTGCAGCAGTTGGCAATATTTTAAGACAATATCTATGAATTGTACAGTACTCTAGGTGTATATTAGTGTGATTTCACTACCTTCAGAGAAAGATCTTGAGGCCCTAGAGCTTTTATTACCTATGTAGAAAGTGGCACATCTTCTTGAATCTTTCAAGAATTTAGACAATAAGTGTTTCTCCTTCAATTCTAACAACGCAAAAGCCAGAGAAAAGTAAATTCCTGCCTTTACTAAAGTGATAGCCAGATTCTAAATATTGGTAGAATCACCAAGATAAAATACTGCACCGTGCTAGCTTTTGCAAGAGCTTACCGTATTTTGGTGAGGAGAGGCAAGTTTCTGTATCAAATAGAAAAATAGATGAAGAAACATTTCAGCAAATTGGTGAACTAAATACAAAAGTGTCCTAAATGCAAAACTAAATACAAAAGATTTTAAATTTTCATCACTATGTGAATTCTGTATATAAAGAAAACAATGTATATATAAAGAAAACAAGAAGTCATTTGAATTCAGCCTTTCTAGATTGCATCTTGGATGGTATCTTGAATATCATTTGTCAAAAGAAATTAATATATTATGTTTGTAGTGTAATATGTATATGTGTCATCTGTTCTCCCATAAACATATTTGTACATATAAATGTTAAATTCTTAATAATCAAGATAAGTAAATTAAGGACTGGTGAGATAGCTCAGCAGACTAGGTGCCTGCTTAGCCAAGAGCAGGGACTAGGATTTGACTCGGTCACCACATGCCACATCGGCCCCACCCCTTGGGCACACTGAGCCAGTCACGGAAACCAGGCGTGGTGGCTGCACATGCCCGTAATCCCAGTGCTGGGGAGGCTGAAAACAAGAGGTTCACTACAAGTCTCAGCTGTGTAGTAAGACCCTGTACCAAATACATTTTTAAAAAGTAAATTAGCTTATTTACATATTATTCCTAAAACTTACTGTGCTTGCAAATTTTCTTTACCTTTAATGTTCTCTAGTATATTTTTCATAAGTATATTTTCCATCATGAAAATTCATTTTCATGTAATTGGCAACTATTTTAAAAATACACTTAATTCAACAGAAAGAAAGAAACGTTCCTGTTTTGAGAGGGAAATCTCGGTTTTGAGTAGAGAATGAACAATAACAACGCTTTAAGTTTGCTACTATGGCGAACTCAAATCACGTTACATCATTTACTTACATCTAAAATTTTATTAGTTCCAGGTTTTATACATTTCTTATGAATCTACTTCCTCTTCCACAATAAATTGTACTGTAGGTGCTATTGTATAAACCCTAAATTGGATTTGTATTTTAACTTTTTAAAAATTTCTAAAATCCGGGGCTGGCCAAATAACTCAGCAAATTGCCTTTGAGCAGGCACAGGTGCCAGGGGTTTGATGCCCAGCCCTGCCATGCAGACCCTTCCCCCGGGGCACACTGAGACAGCAATTGAGACTGAGCATGGTGGTGCGCACCTGTAATCCCAGCTCTTGGGAGGCTGTAAACAGGAGGATCACTATGAGTGTGATCTAGTAGTGAGACCCTGAATACCCTGTAGATGCTTCCCTAAAAAAGAAAAAGTAAAAAAAAAAAAAAAAAATTTCTAAAATCCAGATGCTCAATTTGGTCAATATAATTTTGAATGTAAAAGATGACAGAGGTACTTTATTATATTTTATTACTACATGTATAGTCATATTGGATATATTTAATATTTTATCTGTCTTTGATTAACCATCTCAGTGCAAAGATAGATGTTGTTAATTTGTGATTATGAGAATATGAACAAAACATTTCGTTGTCTAAGCTTATCCCAACAAAACAACAAGTGCCAAGAAATCAGATAACGTATTTTCTAAAAGCCCGATGCTGATCTACACAGAATCAACATGTTCAAATAACACTTCAACTCAAGGAGCTCCTGTAAGTCTCTCAATGTCACTGACCAAACTGATTTGGAAATCCTGCATATGATGTCACTGTCTTAAGTATCTACATTACTCCTTAAACACTTTTAAAATTCTGGGAAATCCAGAAATAAAGACACTAATAAACTTTATTATCTAAACATTGTCTAATTTTTCTGATCTCACATGAGTGAGGAACAGCAGCTCACTGTTTTATTAACCAACCCCTATCTTCACTGAAGAAGTTGCCTAAATGCTGCTATCCATTATGGTGAAAGGGTGGATAAGCTGCCAAAGTGCTTCTCCGAGGCCCACTCTGACAGCTCTTCCTGACCTGGAGCTGTAAAATCAGCCAGCCAAGCCCAGAGGTCTGCCATAGACTTAGAGAACAAGAGTGTTAGGGACTTTCCAGAGCCTGAGCACATTGTTAATTTGTTCAATGCACCTAGCTTCAGAGTTAGGTGCAGAAAGACACAGATCTTTCTCTTCCACAAGATTTGACTCTGGAACAAATAAATGCAGAGAATATATATTCTCATTTATAACAAATCCAAATTTTAAATAACACTAGTCTTATTCTATCATTAGTTATTTTGACGCATTTTACCTTCTGAGAGTGAAACAAATTCAGTAGAACTTCATACACAGGAAGGCATGTTTATCAACATTTAACTTTTGAATATATAAGCAATTAAGATACTTTATTTTAACAAAAAATTGTGTCATGTAATTTATAGCAACTGTAATAAAGACAGAAGTCATTATTTTTATATATACATATAGATGTAGATGAAATCTTGACCTGCAGTTGTACATGCTACATGAAGTTTCTTACTGCCCACATCTTTATGAACATTATTCTTATCCTTTCATGTTCTTACACGTTTTGGTGTTGTTTGAGCTGTAATCAGCAAGTGTACTTGCATCAACATAGAACGGTTGATCTTTAAATTCATCAGCGGTCCCTGAAGGTGTCCAGTCATGATTTTGGAGACAGGAAAATAGGCCGTCTCTCCGCTTACTGATTTATATGGAGCCTCAGATCCATTTTGTCCACCGTACAGTATGCCAAATGCTCAAGAAATCAGTTTAGCGAAAGAAAGGAATTTATTCACAAGGCACGCGTTCATGGATGGGGAAATTCCAGACTCAAATCCTCCTCCCCAAGCACAGGATTTGAGGATACTATTGGGTTAAGAATACGGATGATTTGAGGAGACAATTGGACATGAAGGACCCACAATCTGTGCCTGCACAATCAAATGCCATAGTTCTGTGTGGAGCTCACATTAAGCAAATAACAGAGTTAGTGTGATCCAAGAGTAGTGTATTTGATCTGTGGAGGTCAAGAAGTCACCCATCAGATATTTTTTCTTACATGGGTCCCAGTGAAGAGTGTGTAATCTGGGAGAAAGCAACTTTCCAATCCCGCACATGCTGCTGTCTTGGGGTCTTTTGCTTCTCATACAGGCCATGTCTTACAAGTATGTTTGGGCTCGTTTTTATTCTCATAATCCAAGGAATCATAAATAGTGCCAAAGCCAGTTGTCTTGCCACCACCAATATGGGTTATGAATCCAAACACACAAATGACAGCTGGCGTGCTCTAGTATATATTGGAGAGTTTTTCCCAAATTTCTGTCTAATCCAGCCCTTTTCCATAACACATCCATCCAAGGTGCTATCTTTCACAATGCTAGTGGGAGAACAATCACCAGGGACTCAGATGTGTGGTCTCAGAACGAGGTATTTTGCGAGCCTAGAAAGGAGCAACCCAGAAGGAGACATAGGGTATCAGAGTCGGAGAAACGTAAAGTACAGAGGGTTGGTTTGTACATGGCCAGGCCAGCGGTACTTGCTGACTCATGATGATCACTTAGGGTTCAGTCCTTGAAGTCTTGGAAATTCAGGTCTTGTTCTTCAATGGTTAAATACTTAGGAATGGCTCTTAGTTCCTTCTGAAATGTTTCTAAGCTACAAAAGAAATAAATTGACAATTGTGAGTCTAGTTTTTAGTAAATGTCCACAAGATTAGTATAATTCACACTGTAAGCGCTTGTTTTTATTTTAACATTTCCTAATTACTGAAAAATTCACTTTATAACAAGCCATAAAAATGTCATTTGGGTCTTTGAGCAATATTCCAGACTGTGGCATCATTTAGATCCCATGCTACATTAAAATCGTATTGAAAATAGTTATCATGGTAAAGTTAATCTTATTTATTGAGTCATCATTAATGTACCAAAATGATGAATTAATCATAAAGAAAATATACTATAATTAGTTTAGAATATAAATTATGTACATACTCCAATAATTAAAACTTATATGTTCATAAGACCTTAAATTACTCTTATGTCTCCAAAGAAATGTGCATATGCACACAGGTCCACATGTGTGTCTAGGGTAAACATAACAAAGTCATGAAAAATATGATGTGCATTCTCTAAAACCAATATTGTGTGGATTAATTTAAAATCTATAACATTTTAGTAGGCCACATAAAGAAGTTATAATATACTCACTCAAGTTAGCATGCTTAGATATATTAATATTTTTGCAAATATGGGGTCATATATCTTTCAGAAAACTGTTGTATTTGGCTAAAATGATGAGGGATGATGTTGGAGATAAGCTGAATTTTCATCTCATCTTTCAAAGTTCAAAAATATTCACCCATGAGAATAAGATGAGACCTTCCAATGTAACATGGGAAGGAATTGATCAGTCCCCAAATCAAAACATTGTACTTGTCAAAAATGGTTTTCACTATAGAAATCTTTTTAGAAATTAAAAACAAGAGTCTTTGGGGACAGTTTAGATGAGGAAAAAGGAAAGAAACTAATCACTATCATCTCTTCTCTTGTATTAGCTCCCTAATTTTGTCTGCTTTGATTTATTTATTCTCAGCCTAGATTGGACCTCAAAGCTGGCTTTAGAATTTAAAGCATGCAATCACTGACAACAACCAATATAGCTACAGCTAGATTAACTTAAGATGAGATATTTTAAACATTTTAATTACAGATAATTTTCTTGAACTATATTTATATAGACATGAAGAAACTATACAATTGATTATTTCGATAATGTTTGACTTTGGGTTCATAAGTATTTCTCTATTATCAAGTAAGATGAATTGCTGAAGGTGAATTTGTCAAGTTGAATCTTAAGTGAATAGAATTGCATTATTTATGAATAATGCAATTGAAAGTTCAGTAAAACTCAGTGCTGAGAAGAGGTTCAGGTTAAAAGTTAATGCTTTATATATTAATCTGACATTTATTATAGTGTAATATTCTGATCCAAATATTTCAGTCACCTGTTGTGGCAGAACACAGCAGGCAGGGTTCAATCCTCGGTGAGCCGTGACAGCCCTGCTCCCAGGGCACCCTGAGATGGCAACTGAAACTGAGCGTGGTGGCACACATCTGTAATCCCAGTGCTTGGGAGGCTGAAAAGCAGGCAAATCACTGAAAGTCTGATCTACATAGTGAGACCCTGTAGACTCTGTCCTAAATTTTTAAAAATTCAATAATATATGGTAAGTACTATGGGTATTAGTAATTTACCACTAGTAGCTTGTGCTAGATGAGAAATGACAAGTATATCTCAATCTATCTGCCTAATTATATTGATTAACAGTGATCATCTGGAGTAATGACATGTGGCTATGTCAGGATTCTAGAAGAAATGAAACTATGAAAAGATTATTATATTTCTAATCCCAATGAAATGGAATCTCCAAAAGGACAGAAATTCCATATCAATTGTTCCTTCTTATATCCTGAGTACCTATATATCTGGCTACTTTTCACTCATTGCTGGGACGAAGTACCCAACACCCAAACTTAAGGAAAGAAAGGTTTACTTAGCTCACAGTTAGTGGAGGTTTCAGTCCATACTCATCTGGCTCCAAGGCAGAGAGTATCACAAGTCAGAGAGCAGCCTTCCTGGTGGCAGAAAACAGGAAAAAGCTAAGGAAGGGGCAGCAGCTGTGGATTTTCTCATTTCCTTATAGTACATGCAAGCTACTCAGCCACACCATCTCCTCCCTTCCTCTTGCACAAGCTCAGAATATTTTCAAAGTAAGAACCCTAGCTCCCTGTTCAGTAACGAAATTAACTTCTAAAAGTCTCAAGTTGACACAATGTATCAACCAGTACACTGTAACGATGAGTACTACATAGTAGATGTTATAACTATATCTATCTCTGTCTCTATGTCTACATCAATATTATCTCTATCTCTGTCTACATCATATCTATATCATCTCTTATCTATGAATGATACATAAAGGAGAGAGTAAGGAGAACAATAAAATGTATGGTATACATTTGCCTTTTATGGGGTAGGTGGCTATAAACTCTCTCAATTGATTAAAGCTTTAATCTTTGAGCATGTGTTAAATCATGAAGACCATGTCCATTTTACCAAAAAGGTTCTAGCTATGAAAAACACAAATTGTGGTGTGTGAGTGGAGAAGTACAAGCCAAGTAAAGCCCAAGAGGTTGTCTGAGTTTTAAGACTTTTCCTTTACATACCTAAAGAGAATTAATTTTTCTAAATAAATGGGAATAAACTCTTGCTGAAAGCTAACAATATTTTAGGAGAAAAAGAATGAAATTTTTAAGTGTCTTCAGGGTCCTCATTTTTATCCTACTTTCTCCAAAGCCAGTAGTCAGCCGAGGACTTCTCACTGGTTGGGAATGGATTTGCCTTTGAAGTGACTTTGCGTATCACTGGCTGTGTCCAAGAGATGAAAATAATGGAAGCCAAAAGACCTGGCGAGCAGCTGGGCAGTGGGCACCCTTACAACTATCTCCACTGAATATATTCCCTGTGGTTGAATAATGACCTAGAGGTTGCCCATGATTAAGGCAAATGATCTCATGAGTGGTCATGAGTATGCACATTGATTGGGCTTGGCAGATTGCATAATCAACTGCAAATTAGCATTTGGAAATGACTGGCTATACCCAGTGGGCAGAAGAAATGAAAGGAAGAGGTTCTGGCAGACAGCAGGTACCATAACAGCTGTATGAGTCACATTCCCATAATTTAGTGCCGAAGAGCGCCAAGCCTGGACCTTTCCTAGCTGTGCTTTCCATTTTGTTGTTTAGAGGGACTGCAGGAGGCATCCATGCCCTCGAGGGTAGTGGTAAAACAGAGAAAGAATTTCTATTATGTTGGTTGACTTCTTGAATCATTGCATTTGAATTCCTTTTCTCTAGGTACAGAAAAGCACATATACTGTACTTATAATTGGATACCAGATGTGTCTGATAAAACAATATTAATTTTCAGTTCATAAATTAATAGACCTTGGAAAGTCAACTGGTTCACCACTGGCTCATACAGCAGGAACCCTCCTAAGCCAGAATGAAGTGTTTGAAAATGGCAAAGGCATGTTTTACAATGTTAGGATGTTGAATGCTATAGACTTCCTTAACACATGCAAGAAAAGAATTGCTAAGCCATTCCAAGTAGAGAGACTATTAATTAGATGGCTCCTACCTCACGATTATTAGAGGAGTCTGTTTTTCTGTTCTTGTGCCTTATTAGACAGAACAGGCTCAGACTTACAGAAAAGATATTCAACTCAGCATCTATTAATGAACTCATGCTGAAGTTTTAGAGGTGTCATAGAGGCCATGGTAGCTATTAGCTTATGAGCTTTAATTTAGCATACACTAATCACTGTAAAGAAAGTGAGAAAAGATAATTTCTCTCTCTTTTCTTAGTGAAACACAAAAAATACATAATTTGGCATTATATCTTGAAGGAAACAGATATTAAAAAGTAGATTCTAATCAGAAAATATTAACACTAGGTTTTATTTGATCTATGTGTCATCCTCTTCCTCTACACTCCACATATTCATGTCTGTGCATTTTACAGTTATACACAGTCTCATCTTTTAAGTAGCTTTGTAAAGGCCATATACTTATTTTAAAAGAGCAGTATGAATTCATAAAGCTACACAATTTAGAGAAACAACAAAGTTCAAGTTCCTCTTAAAGATCAGTTTCCTTGAAAGTATTTATTTATAAAAATACATTCAAAATCTTGTTTCAAAAAAATTCTTAAGTTGTCTTAAGAAAAATGTAATTTCTTGGGCCAGAGAGATAGCTCAGCAGCATAAGTGCCTGCCTGGCAAGGGCAAGGTCCTGAGTTCAATCCCCAGTACTGGGGAAAAAAAAAAACATAATTTCTCAATCTGCAGAATGGCAGCAAATGTTTGTGCTTGAAAAAATAATATATATTTCAAGTAATTTACAGAGGAAATCCTGGTATGTCTTTTTTTTTCTTTTCTTTCTTTCTTTTTTTTGTGGTACTGGGGGTTGAACTCAGGATCCTGCACTTGCCAGGCATTTCTAGTATGTCTATAATTTATAAAATATATAAAATTTTATCTTAAAAGACACAGGAAATCATAGAGATACTATACATTTCTAACCAGATGCATGTATCTTTTTAATCGGGATTGTTTCTCTTTACAGAAATAAAAATATCATCTGTCAGTTGATCAACACTTACCAACCCAGTGCGTAAAATCATTTTAACTACACATACATTTCTTCTTAGAAATTTCAATGTCAATGAGGTCTTCTCCCCAATTCTTTGTGTATACTGCAGTCGCAGTCAGGTAGAGCCATGGAGACTGGGCCCATTGTACTTTCCCATTTAATTCACAAAATCTAGTGCTTTAGATAGAAACCAGACTAAGCATATCAAAACACAAAGCATTATTTTGATTGATTTGATTTTCTAGCATTGAGAATGATGTTCCCAAAGGCACAGGTGTCAAGGGGTACGGCAGATAGTGCAGAATGCTCATAAAGCAAGGCTTTACACGCTTTCCATTGATAAGCTAGCACAGGGCTCCGGCAAGTACATAATGATTCTTGCCCTGTAGCTGATCTGTTGCGCATCTCCCTGGCTCAGCTGGGACCTGCTGTGTAACAGGAATGGAGCACAGAACCATCAAACATTCTGGCTTTACACACTTGTCCCAATTTAGGGTTCTTCAGAGCCCTGCAGGACACCTATTTGTTATATTTTCTTCTTTTTGAAAAACACTATCTTAGGATTTAAGAAGAAGAATATAGTCTGTGATTCCAGCCCAAAAGAAATAGGAATCCTGGTCCTCTTCTCATTGACAGAGAAGGTAAAATAAATCTGAGAAAATAAGATAGACTTGGAAAGTTTACCAAACTTCTGGCCAATAGCACCATCATCCCTTCCTAGCCATCTTTTACCAACAGATACCAACAGTGCTCAAGCTAAACATTAGCCCTCCATGGCTTCAGATTTCAGGACTTTTGAAAATTTCCATGAAAGAAAAAAGAAAGAAAGAATGTTTCCATGAATATCTTTTCCCAACTAGTGCCAAACATCAATGAGAACCCAGTTTTGGTCCTCTAAGTTTCACTTTTCCTTCTAGGTCTATATGCTTTCTTCCCATGATGCTCTGTCTAACGAGCTACCATGACTCTTTCTGTTTTATCAGGTGTGTTCTAAACTACCTTCCATGACCTAGCATTAGATCTTGTTACTGAAAGGAGCAGAAACTCCATACTGGTCATTGCAGCCTTTTGTATAAAAAGAAAATAGGAAAAAGTTATAACTAACTGCTATATTATAGGCAGGGAACACACAGACAGTTCACAGACAGTGCTACTAGGTCAATATTTGAAGATAAGGCAGAGATTTACTGCTAAAGCATGACCTCTCTGAAATAATTTTCTGTCAAGAAAAATGAAACAATAACCAAACAAAAACAGTTTCAACAGTAATCAGGCACATAGAACAGATATTTATCTGTAGGGAGTTGACAGCATATTTTTGATAATGAGTATGTGCTCAATAAATGTGAATAGGATTGTTGAACTATTTCATTTAGTGAAGTATTTCCTCAGGAAAATGCCAAATATTTTGCCAGTATCACTGTTACCACTATGATACTTGTTCCCACTGTATATAAATAATCCTTCCTCTACTCTGCTCTTCCTCTTTGTCTCAGAACTTGTAAGACTACTATACTTCCATTGTACTATGTTGAAATGTTTGCTGGTACTTACTGCAGTTACCACTGAATTTTCTACAGTCGTATTACATTCCTGTGATACCTGCTCCCATCATGTGTAAATAGTCCTTCCTCTCCTGTTACTTCTTCCTGTTCTCAGAACTTAACAGATTGCATTGTTTCTGTTGGTTTTTTGGTACTTGCTGTAATTATTGCTTAGTTGTTCACCTTTAATTATCTATGATGTTTAACATAAATAGTCCAGTATTTCAAGGCAGGAGACATTAGTATGAGAGATGCTCCTTAGAAGATGCTTTAAGAAAGAAGTGGTTCTGTGTGGTGAGTTTAATCATCTGTGCAATTTGAAGGAACCACCCTGGCTGGACCACTACTGCTTCTGCCCCAGGCCTGAGTTCGCAGGTCTCTGGGATCACTCTCACCTCAGAGCAGCTGACTACACAGTCAAGGAGGATCTGACAACTATCTTGGGATTTGTAATTCACTGAGAAAACTCAAGAGAACTCATTGGAAATTATTATACTCATGGGTTCCTATGGGGAAAGGGTCCAGAGGATCAACTGCAGAAAGAGATACCTAAGGCAGGGTCCAGGAGATTCCCAAATACATAGCTTCTAGAGAGCATCATGGGCAGTGTGTACTCTTGTTAACTACCATATGCAATGATGTACACAGATAGCTACCACCACAGAAGCCTAGTGAAGCCTTCAACATCTTGGATATTTTCTGAGGCTGGACTCTCTCTTTCCTCTACCCATTAGTCTGCACTCTGCCATGCTAATATGGCCCAGCCCCTTCCCCTCCTCAGGAACCACAGTGTCACGCTGTCTGGTGTGACCAAGCTGCCTTATCAAGTGCGAGATGCCTAGTGCTAGAGGTCATCTCCCAGGAGCCAGCGGCAAAAGCCAGTCTTCTTAGGTGAAGCTACATTTCTTACTACACAATCGGGAACAGAGTGCTAAAGGGAAGTAGCAGATAAAGTTAGCGCGGGTGAAGAGTTGGGAAAGGCCTGGAGATGTGAGTGTTAGATGAAAAGGCATTTGGGACAGGAGCCCCCACACCTTGCCAAAGATGCCCTAGGAAGCTTGAGATAAAGACAGAGGGCTAGAACACAGGACATGTGTTCTCGGTGACTTTCAAAGTCAGATGGAGCGCACTGAGAAGTTTAGATTCAGAATGATGAAAACTGAAAATGCTTAAGATTCTTGAATTTGGGGCAAGGAGTAAATAGAATGATGAAAATTAAAAGTGAAAAAATTCTAAAGTATCCTTTCTTATTTCCTGAAAGCACATCTTAAACAGTGTTGACAACTGCAAAATTCCAAGAGGCACCCAATCAAGATGTTGAGATCTAGAACTTATACCCCATCCAGTTACAGCATAGTACCTGCTTAATCAGTTTTTTAAATATATGAGTTAAAGATGTGACAAGCCTTTGTTTAAGAGCCTCATGAAATTTCATATCTCTGAGAAATAACACTAGGATTCAGAAAAAGGAACAGCAAGAATAGAACATTCTTGTCTAAAGGAGAGCAATTTGCTATCAAAGAAAATATTTTATAAGTTAAATGAGAAACATTTTTAAAGAATAAGCTTCTTGTGCTGGCCTGATACCTCAACAGGCTGCTTAGGCAGAGTGCGTTGGCTGGGGTTTGATCCCTGGCACACCATGCCAGCCCTGCCGTGGGGGTGTGCTGAGATGGCGATTGAGACTGGGCATGATGGCGCACGCCTGTAATCCCAACACTTGCTAAGCTGAAAGCAGGAGGATCACTATAGTCTAATCTACATAGTGAGGCTCTGTAGACTCTGTATCCCCTGTCCTAAATGGTTAAAAAAAAAAAAAGAAGAAGAAACTTCTCATAATGAGTGTTTTTGTTGTGGATTCTTCTATATTTCAGAACTATTTCTGGAGACTTTCATTTAGTGCGGCAATGTCCATCCCTACTGTAGAGTTCTGTGGTTCTTTCATTGTTGCTTTGTTCTGTAGTACTGGTGGCTGAACCTAGGGCCTTAAGCCTGTGGTTTTCCGTTATATCACACCTTGTGTTCTTCACTCTAGAGGTCAGCTCCCAGCTCCTATGTTCTTTGACATACATAGAATGACGTAGCTGGAGCAGGCATCTGCTAGGAAAGGGCAGGACTACAGGTCTAAAATAGTCTGGCTTTCTCATGGGGCAAACGACAGGGACATCATGGGGACTTTTCCAAAGACAAATGAAGAAACTTTTGGTAAATAACTACATAGGGAATGTATGTATTTGTGGAAAATGCAAGGATTATCCCATCCTGTGAGCTAAAGAAATCATACTAACTGTTAAAAATCTCAAAGAAACAGAGTGATCACAAGAGCACAGGTTTTGCAGGAAAGATGAAATGGATCTTTAACATAGGGAATATGAAATGAAAGCAGAGGCGCAATAGGTGACAGAAAAGAAAGAGTCTACACTTAGATTCTGGAGAAAGGCAAGCTACTTCCCTTTACATTGATTTAAAAACGTTTGTTGATTCACTTAATATGATGCATCTTGCCTTAGAAATACTTACCTATGTGGCTCAAGATAAATCCTGAGACACTTGGGAATGGACTACAAGATCTATGCATAGTTCTGTTTTTCAAAGACAGTTTTGTGGCTGGCACATGTTACTACATTTGTAATAAATTTAGAGATGAAATATCTTACATTTCTGAAAAGTATTCCATGAATATAAGACTTGAGAGACTAGATGGAAAACAATGGGGATGCTATATGCTTGAAGAGGGGAGGCAGGAAGAGGTGAAGTGGTAGCTGTGGAGAATGGAAAGCACTGGAAAAAGGCCAGGGTTGGGCCTTAGGCAGGACAATCCCGCTCGAAAGGTAAGCAACCCTGAGACAAGGATGGAGCTAATCGAGAACTCTGTATAAGAATGGAGAAAAAGATTTTTTTACAAAGTTTCAATTGATGACTTTCAAGAGCTTTGGACCCTGTCCTAAGTGGTTTAGAACTCTGCGCTCTAAAGCACAGCTCTTCTGTGCCATAAACTCTTCTGCTTCTTCCGGAGCAAAAGATGCTTCCCGGTGAGAGCTGCCCTCCCCAAAATATCTCCTCTGAGATTCCCCCAACCACTTCAGTTCACATTGAATCCTCACCCTATATCTTAGTCTGATCTTGCTGGGACATTTGCAAACAGGAGAAACTTATTTCTTATGGATCCGGGGACAGGAAAGTCCAAGACTGAGGTCCCGACAGCCCCGGCATCGGGAAGGGGCCTGAGGTGAGCCTCAATTGCTATGAAACCTCCTAGAAGGTGCTTGAGGTCCTGGTCTCACCGTACATACGAGAGGCCACATCTGCTTACATCATCACCATGGTGTTTGGCATTTTGGAGAAACACCTATCTTTAAAACAAAGCACCCAGGGCTACCCAAATAGCTCAGTGGATTAAAGCACCTGCAAGCAGGCACAGGGGCCTGGGCTTCAATCCCCAGGCCTGCCATGCTGGCCCCACCCCCAGGGTGCTCTGAGACAGCATGTGGCATAGGCCTGTGACCCCAGCTCTTGGGAGGCTGTAAACAGGCAGATCACTAGGAGTCCTATCTAGTAGTGAGACCTGACGGCCCTGTGGACCCTTCCCTAAAACACAAAACAAATAAACAAACAGAAAAAAAAAAACAGCAAAACAAAGCACCCTATTAAATAAACCTTCCAAACACAAGCTTCTGTCTGCCAAAATACTGGCTGGAGTAAAGCCAACAAGTGCATCCTGTTCTTCTGTTTCTATTGTACCCACTAGGGGGATGCCCTTCTGCTTTGAAGATATTGCCCTTTGTGACAGGCAGAGCATGTGTTTGTGTGATCCCTATGGGCTGGCAATTAGAAGGGCCCGGTTTTGTCCAGGCAAAGTTGGTTGACATTCACACCTAGGAGAAAAGATGAGAAAAATGATGCACTGTGAGTTCATGTTTGCACTTCCAGAAAAGAAAAGACCAAGCCCTCAGGCGGTCACTAGACATCCCGAGATGTGCTTTTCCTGACGCTTGCCCAGTGCAATATTTCACTCTATTCATTATTTTTTGTAGTCACCACCATCATTTTATTTTCAGTCAGAATAACTATGGACTCCTTATTGCTTTCTCAGGTCTGTAATCAGATTGGGTGATGTTGACCTCCTTCTAATACACACCACTTGGGTGGCTGTGGGCCAGTCACTGGGCTCAAGGCTTCTTGAAAAGTTTCTTCATGTTTCAGTTAAGATGCTCGAGTACACACCACAGGAAACCTCCATTCAAATTCACTTCAGCGACAGGGAAGTACTGTTTCCACGCAAAAACCTGACTCAAGAGGTGTTTAATTCAGTGACTTGGGAGATTCAGATTGGAAGCCTGTGTTCTGCTAGCACCCCTTAGGATCCTTGGCCACAGTTTCAGTTCCAAGCTTTCCATATAGACATCAATATCCAGAGGAAGAGGAGAAGCCATTTGTGCTTCTGTGTTTCTTTTCCCAGGGAGGAGGCTCTCTCAGGCTCCCTCAGCAACCTTCCTTTTGCCTATTGTGGCCAACATATGTGTCCATGCTATGAGCACTTCATGTGATCTCTCTTCATAAAGCAGCCCCAAGTGAGGGGCATTTCCTAGCCTACAGTAGCCTGCTGGGGACATACTTTCAAGTTCCTGGATATCATGAGCAAGAGAAACACTTTAAATACATCATACCATCTATGTGCTAGAAGATAAACAAATTAGGGAAAAGTTTGTGAGCGATACTCACTGAGGTCATTCTCTGTGTCTCACATTTTGAAGAAAGCCATTGGTGGTGCACATTGTACCATAATGTCCATAGTGTTCATTAGAACAGAGTAATGAGATCTACCACTATCTCGGGCAGGTATGAAATGCATATTGATTCTGAAGTGAATTTCAATGTTTAAATCTGTAATAGTATGCCTACCTTTGGCTATATTTCATACAGATATCCTTAGTACAAAAAAATTTTCCAGAAAATAGTTGAGAAAATACGTATTTTTTAGGATAAGAATTTACCATATGTTATAGATTTTTGAAAATTACTTCAGAATACAAAGTAAACAACTCTATATAGCACATATCTACTCAAATTTTAAGTCAAGCAAGTAAATTTTAAGTGGAATACATAGATTTGTACTGAAGTGGTAATGGAATTCAATTTAATTTTTCAATTTACATGAGGTTATTTTATTTGGGATAAAAAGAGAAAAGACTTCTTTTTATGGTCAGCAAGCATAGTTATTGCAGTTTCATCCTGTTTTGGTGCCAATGTGTAATGAATTGAGATCAATGTAGCAAATGCTGCTCTTTAAAAACTGCGTATGATTTTGTTTGTCTTTTTCCCTTTTAAAAAGTCCTTCAGACTGATTTGAATGATGGCACTGAAGTCATAGCCTTAGAAAGACTCATTAAACACATTTAGGTTTAATAAGACAGCTCTGTTTGACCAGAAAACCAGCTCTAAATAAAAAGAAAAATAGATTTTACAAAAAGCCACAGAAATCGGCAATACAATTACACAGACCATCCTGCATATAGACCAAAATGTCTTTTTCCTTCTTTCATTTCCCCTTTCCCTCATCCCAGGTTTTCCTTCCCATTGAACAATGCCTATACCCAAATTTTCTTTTATTCTGATTCTTTCCTCTTTTAAATTTCTTATAACTTCTTTGTTATTGTTGTGTTTTGCTTTTTCCTTTAAATGAATCTTACATTCATATCTTGTAATCTGAACAACTAAATGAAGATAGCATCATGTAATATAACAGCCAATGTTGAAATCATGTTTCACTTTGTTTAGTGAAATATTGTGTCATTTCTAATGCTTTTTTTTCTATCACTCTTTTGTATTATTTAAAAAGAAAAAATATATATTTTAAAAAACAGGTTTTACATCCTAAAAAGCTTGAACTGAAGTCATGGTTGTATACCATTTGCTAACCATATGACCTTAGTATAGTAACACAACCTTGCCCAGCTATTTCCTCTTTTATGGAGTAGAAAAATACTTCCCTGTTAATCTATGTTGGTGGGTAAAGATATCAGAGTTGGAAGCCAACTCTGAATACACAAACACGACATACACACACACACAAACACACACACACACACACAAATATATCAGAAAAGTAATGTTAGAAGTTAACAAAACAGACAGGAGACTGGAGAAACATCCCTGAAAATAGACAGGAAGCAAAGACATGCAGGAGGGCCAAGATCAGGAAACTGGGGATGGTTTGGAGCTGTCTAGAACGGACTCCACACTGCTACTTTGGATGGCTTAAATAAGCCATCTACTTTCTTTCTTTTCTTTTTTTTTTATTTTAAGGAAGGGTCTACAGGGTGTTCAGGGCTCACTACTAGATTGGACTCATAATGATCCACCTGTTTACAGCCTCCTAAGAGATGGAATTACAGGCACATGTCACCATGCCCAGTCTCAACTGGCATCTCAGTGCGCCTTGGGGGCAGGGCCAATGTGGCAGGCCCAGTGATTGAACCCCCAGCCCCTGTTCCTGCTTGCATGTGCTTTAATCTACTGAGCTATTTGGCCAGCCCTACCATCTACTTTCAAGATTTAAAATATCAAGAAAGATTTTCCAATCTGCTAAACACACATCATTATTTCTGGTCTCTATATTACCCAAAATAGAAAAAAAGAAATATTGTCTTAATTTGGTTTATATTGTATAACCTGCTTATTAACTAAGATTACATGCAATGGGAAAGAAGTAGTTCTCCCACAGCAAAAATATATGATATATGTAATCATTTAAGTGTCACAAGAAGCCTATAAAATATTTGAATCTTGGGAAACAGTCCTAAAAATTAAATATTTTTCCCATTAAGTAAATTTGTGGATCCAGTTTGTATCTCTAAATCTATTTGTTTCCTTTCTTTTCAATTATACCACACAATCTTTATGGAAAAGAAAAGCTCTAGTTTTATTAAATCTCAAATGTTACAGGATTTCTGGTTGCGTTAATGCTTGCAGATGGCAAACGCCCAGAGAGCCATTTGGGATGGGTTACGCGGAGGCTGTCCGAAGTCAGCAGGGATCTTCTCTGAATAGAGGAAAAGAGATGGACAGGTTCAAAATCTGACAGAGATAGCTGATTAATTCAGCCAAACATGAGATAAAGGATCTGATGCTCCAGCTAGCAGATGACAATGCAGGTGGAAAGATATGGCAGCACTTGGGGAAGAATTTTCCCTGAGGAATAGAACGATAACTTTGAAGGAGACTCAACGACATTCAGCACCTCAAACCCTAACTTCAGAGCCTCAGACTTGACTCTGTAGAAGCTAAGTCACAGAAACTGCTCTGGACTCAGGAGCAGAACGTGACTTCTACAGTGACACGGGACTGATGGCACTGTCTGATGGGGCTGTGGTAATAGGTGGGAGGCTGGGCCTGACATCAGCTCCAAGAACAACACCAGCAAGCTTCCCCCAAAGACACGATGCCACCCCTTGGCCAAGGTCAGGGCGCTGCACATTCCGCACGTCCACCCTGGTGCCTCCAGGCATACAGCCTCATTGCAGCTCTGAGACCACACGCGGTGACCGGCATGGTGAGCAACCAGCATGCCTGTTACTTCCACATGTGCTCCCCGTGTAGGCGCTATCAAGTGAAGTTGGGAATTCAAGTAGTGAGTCTATACTTCCGATCTGTGGAACATAAATCATGTCTGGAAACCTAACTCCAAGGGAGTCAGGAAATGTTATTTTTAGTTTTCCAGTGTCTGCAGTACAAGAAAAAACATCAGAATGATGGTGCAAAAACTGTCAAGTAAGCTAATCTGTTCTATCTACCACATCATTAATGTTTTTAGAAAATGTGTTTTTCAAATGGAAACAATATGAGATTCGTTGCTGCACATTTATTACATCTAAAAGAAAACTAGTGAACAAATATAACTTCTTCAGTTTTGAGAAAAAATACATTTTGCTTACAAAGGGAAATGTCTGCTCATTTTCACCAGCACTTTTTCCCCCCAGTGCATGCTAGGGTGTATACCCATTATAACAAACTACTCAGACCATTGGCAGTTTCTGAGTGAAGCACTGTCATTCCTCAATCAGTAATATTTACTCCTCGGCTACCTCATTATTTTCATTTTGACCCATTCTGAGAAGATTTCATATTAGTCTCTTTGGGTAATGTTACAGAACTGGGGACAAATAGTGTGGAACAGAGTGTAAAAACACAAACAGGCCTGAAAGACTCAATTATGAATAAGTAAATGACTCGTGGAATTCAGAAAAACAATGTGTAAAAGTCTTGCACCTCTGGAACAAAAATGATCTGAAGGGCTAAAGTTATCAAGGCTCTGAGAACCTCAGGAGAAAGCTACAAACATTACACTTGGCACAGCCGGGAGGAAAGGAAAAAGAGCGCACATCCTCAGATGCTTTTGTTTAATGTTTTGTCATTAAACAAAACATTAGTATATAGGGTTGTGTCAGCAAGAACTCCTGATGCTATGTGATTGGGCTTACATGACTATAATTAGGAATTATTTCCTAAAATGTGGTGTGGTCTTATCAGGGAAAATTCAGCATTTGTGGGGATAGGCCTTCCTTGATTTCCAAAAGCTCTTCTGTGTGTTTCTTCACTTCCTCTGTGTTTTTCTTTTTCTGTATAGAGTAGAATTGGGCAAGCATCTTACCACTGCTAGATTCACCTTTTCGTTCTTAACAATCAAGTAATGTAGTCCTCTATCTGGCAAGTTTCTCAAGTTTGTGCTACAGGGGCCTATGTGACATGTTAAACAATGTAAGTGAAGATTTTAGACACTATATGCTTGTGCATAAGTATAAAAAATGCTATTGCTAAGATTTATAATATCATAAGTATCATCTCATTTATTACTTATTACTGTTTCAAGACCTGGGCCAAATACTTCCAGTAAATTAGTATGTTTGTTTTAGTATCACTAGCTCTTTTGTTTTTTCTTTACATTCAAACACACACACACACACACACACACACACTGCAGAATGTCTGTTTGGGGTTCATATAAGAGTCTTAACAATAGTTATTAAGGCCAATCTTCTAACAGTAGAAGTTGAACTAGCAACAAAGACCACCAGCGATGCAAGCACAGAACGGCCTGTTGCATGCCTTGTAGCATGTGTTTGGCTCTCAATGTTCCCATGTTTGAGGGTGGCTGAGTTATTAGGAAAGGTGTCCTTCCCTTTCTCTCTACCTTCTTCCTACATCTAAAGAAATAGGTTTCATTTTGCCTTCTTTTATTTCCATATGAGCAGTATGTAAGTGGCAGAAAATATTTTACAAAAGGCATATATAAAGGATGATATTCAAAATATCCCAGAACTCCTTAAATCAACTACAAGAATACAAGTTGACTTTTAATGGTCATGCTAAAGATTTTAGCAAACATTTCACTGAAAAGAATAGACAAGTATCCAAAAAAGCCTATGAAAAGATGTCCCACATTATACATCTTTGGGGAAAATACCAGATAGGACAATGGTAAGACACTAATGCATGCCTCAGAACCACCAAAATTCACAATATTGTAGAAGGCTGACAAGGGTGTGACTCAACAGGAACCCTCCTTCACAGACAGTGAGAATGTAAAGGGGCACTGCCCCTGGGAAAAAAGACTGACAGTTTCTTTTAAAACTAAACACGATGCAGTAATTACATTCCTCAGTGTTTACCTAAAGGAGCTGAAAAATTATGTCTACACAAAATCCTGCACCCAGCTGTTTAGAGCGGTTTTCTTCATAATTTTTGAATCTTGGATGCAACCCTGATTTCCTTCCGTAGGTGGACAGGGACAACCTGTGTCACAGTCAGACAATACAGTGCTATTCAGCACTAAAAAGATGAGCTACAGGCTGTGAAAAGGCAGCTTAGAGAAAACCTAAATGCATATTTCCATGTGAAATATGCCAATTTAAAAATGTTATGTACTGTCTGATTCCTACTAATAAAGCATTGTAGAAAAGGGCAGCTACGGAAACAATGAAAACAGTAGTGACTGCCGGGAGCTGGGAAGAGGGAGCCCCACAGGCCTAGCACAGAGAATGCTGAGGGCAACTGTTCTCTTCTTCCCTTCTCCAGCTTAGCTCATACACAGATTTCCAACTATACACTGAAACTATCAAGGTCAAAATCTTGTTCATCACCTCACAGGTATAAATCGCAACCTGTTGCACAATTATTCAATAAACATTTTTTGTGTCTGCTTATGGTAGTTACTTTTGTCACTGTTGCAACAAAATAACCATCACCCCCAAGTTAAAGGAGAAAAAACGTTCAGCTGGTAGTTTGTAGAGATTTCAGTTCATAGCTGGCTATTGTCACATCAGCTGCCACAGCAGAAGGGCACTGTAAAGGAGAAGCAGTCTGTAGCATGGCAGGCCAGGCAAAAGAGAGCAAAACACAGGGCAGTGAAGCAGCGGCAGCCTGCCTCTCTTATATCCCTTCTAAGGCTACCGACGCTCTGAGGGGGTGCACCTATCTAGGGTGCGCCTGCCAATTTTTGACACCCAGAATTATGCCACAATAGTCAGTGGACTGATTTAGTAATCAAACATTCTTAATCCTGTCATCACACACTCCAGACCCAGCCACCTCTGAAAATACCCACTTATGACTAACCAGATACGACTGTTAAACATAAGCCGTAACACTAGTGTGAGAAAATACTCTGGGGAACATTTTTAGTTGGTAAAAACTACAGCTAAGTTGTTATTTTCAAATATTAAAAGCATTTATTGTGCTCAGTTTCTCCTAGAAGTTGAAGATGGAATTTCATAAAATGAAAATTTGCACCGATCAGCACAGTAGCATAAAGAACTTGTAGTAAATAAGAAATAGTTTCTTATCTTTTTTGAAAAACTGCGTGATTTCAGAAACACTGCCTGTCCTCTGCAGCCCTCAGTTTCTCTTTCCCTGTCAAGAAAGAGTGGCACGTGAAGGCTTAGATTTGTATGGTCTGTACCAGTTTGCTCAGCTACCGAAGCACAGGAGATTATTAATACTACTGGATAGACGCTGATTATATATTTCTGAAAGGAAATCCTACCTACTGAGGATCCAGCGATAAATTGTTGTCTTCGAACATTTCAGTTGCACACACTTTCTGGTAATATCCATTATATTAAAGGCCATTTGTAAGGTTTCCATATCTTGATTTATTCTACTCTGGGATTGCTTTCTGAGGGGATAATCTCATTTATGATATTGCCTTTTTAAGATGTAGCAGCATTATACCGAAAGATAAATTTGTGCTGCCAACTAAATGCAAATGATCACTATTTTGAAGAAATAATTTCAGGCCATTATTTTATACAGAAGGATTTTCATATATGTTTAAACTTTAGAGGCAGTACAATAAATAAAATTAGTCAGATCTGGGGATAAGAAAAGCAACATTAGGTGAAGGGCCATATTACACTCGAGGTGAATGTCCGGCTGGTATTTCACCAGTGCATCCTTCTGCGGTCACCTCGGGAAGGCTCCAATTGCTATGCCAGTGGTGTTTACAAAGCCTATTAAAGAAGCTGAAATGGAATGGAAATGTGACTTAGCAAAGCCAGTCCTCACTCAAGCCTCAGGATCCTTAAGTCACTCTTAGGAAGATCTGACCGGAGTTGATCCACGTGCCTAAAGCATCCCCGTGGTTTTCAGGTTTATACTTCTCAAGAGCACATATTAGTTATTTTCCAGAGAACACAAAAAACGAAAGGTTATATATAGTTTTGCACTTCTCAGGAATAAGAATCCAGGTGAGGAAAATACTTTGCAAAAGTGACATTTTGAAAAACGTTTTTTGATACTGCTATTATAGAAATTACTGTTAAATGCAAGGCACTTTTTTTTTTACTGTTTTAAGCCAGAGCCAGAACATCGTAGCTATTTAAAATCCACTACTGACAGTTGCCTTTGAACAGCCTCTGAACATACCTGACATCGTCGCTGCAACTTTGCCTCTTGCAGTTACGGGTCTCTATCTCGCTGAGCCTGAGCATGACCTTGAGTGACTCTGTCCATCAAAGCACACCTGGCAGCCACTAGAAGCGGAAGGGTCCTTCTGAGCATGAAACGAGGAAAGTGAATACTTCAACGATTTGATATATTTGTGTGTAAAAATGCACACGTGCGCACGTACACATGCACACACACACGCACACACCCACAATGCTTCCTTCACTGGAGTGAAGTCATCCCTTGGGAGTAAGATACAACATAGATGCCATCATTTCTATGCACTATTCCTGGGGTGCTCCTTAACAGCCCACCTGCTCCTGCTCTGGCTTCCTTACAGTCGATGCCCAGTGTTGACAGCGTAAGTTCCGTGAAGCCATTGCTTTCCTCAAGCTCTCCAGAAATTCCCCTTCCACTTGGCGTGAAATCCCAAGACTTTACAGCAGTCTCCAAATCCTTCTGTGGCCTAGGACCTGGCCATTCCTCTCTCTTTCCTTCCTATTTTCTTATTCTGGACCTCTCTCTCGCAATCCGACCGGCCTCTGTGCTGCTCCTCGGACGCCCTGGCAGGAAAGCTCCGTCTTGAGGCCTTTGCGCAAGGTGTTCCCCGAGGGGAGCACACGTCGGGTACACGTCCGTATGGCATCTCCCTGAGCTCTTCTGTGGCGGACAACTCCGACCACCATTTTTCTAATTTCATTCCAAATCGTGACTGTCCATGTCCTTCCCTTGATTAATCTACTTCATTATTTCACTTATATGAAATAATCTTAGTTGTCTCATCCCTCCTCATGAAGATAAATTTCATCAAGGTAGTACTTTATCCGCGACTTTGCAACACCACACATGGTCGATGGCTATAAATTATTGGTTACCTTAATGATACACGCCTCAAAATACTAACAACACTTATTTTGATAGGAACTACGGGAAGTGTAGATGTGAAGTAGACGTGGATGTAATCCTGATAAACGCAATTTGGATTGCAATGTTCCGTTTGAAAATTTGAGATCTGTGGCCAAAAAGTGTTAACTGCCACATTTTTCTTTCTTAATAAATCAGCTCATAATACTCTAACAACACAAACTCTTTTATAAAATAAACAAAATGAGAATTCAAAATGGTAAAATAAAACATAAGAATGTCTTAGTTTTATCAATGGGTCCTGGAGTTTATTTAAAATAGTGTTTAATTTCTTGGCAAGGATATGGCTAAGTACTTTTTAACTGGAAAAATTTCTGTATGTGTGTGTGTGTATGTGTGTGTGTGTGTGTGTGTGTGTGTGTGTGTGTGTGTTAGGGAAGGCTGTTCAGTGTCTCACTGCTAGATTGGACACGTAATGATTCTCCTGTTTACAGCCTCCCACGAGCTGGGATTACTGGCATGCACACGTCACCATGTCCAGTCTCAATTGCTGTCTCAGCGCGGCCCCAGGACAGGGCCAGCATAGCAGGCCCGGGGATAGAGCTCCTGGTTCCTGTGTGCCTGCTTGCAGGTGCTCTAATCCACTGCTATTTGGCCAGCCCTTTCATCAGAAAAGATCTTATGAATTAGATAAACAAGTTTTTCTCTCTACCTGACAGTTCATTCTCTATTGTTTAAAAGATGAGCTATGGAGGAGCCAAGGAGATAGCTCAGTAGAGTAAGTGCTTGCCTGGCAAGTACAAGGGCCTGAGTTCAATCTCCAGTTCCACAAAAATAAATAAATAAAATGAGCTGTGGTAGGGGTTTTTTGTTTGTTTGTTTGTTTTTGTTTGTCTGTTTTTTGCTTCTTTGCTTGCTTTTTTTATGTTGAAAAAGTTCTATATATGCAAAATGTCTCTTAGTAACTAGTCCAAAATGCCTTTTTCCCATTACCAAAACTAGTTCTTCCATACCAGTGTGATCTGACTTTGGCAACAATGAAGATTAACTGGTATTTGTAGTGAAAATTTTATTTCTGTCTTTGGCTATTTTGTGTAGAAATGAATTAGTATGAAGAGTTAACGGTACTTTAAAAAACAAGCAGGAGTTTCATCTCCATTGCTCTTGATTCAGTGTTTCATCAAAATCCAAGGACCTTGTGCTGAAACTAGGATGGTACATTAGTCTTAAAGCTCAGTGGCTTATTATTTTCTGTAGAAATGAGATTTCTGATATTCAAGATTAGGCTACTGTCCAAGAAATAAGGTACAAAGAGTAAGAAAAATAAAACTCAAGGAATGAAAAGGGGTGGAGTAAAAGGCAAATCAATAACTGCTACACCAGTCATAAATGTAGTTTTTACCTATTCAATGATTGAAAAAATATGTTTTCACCACACAAAGGAAATAAAAGAGATAAATAATTTAAACAAAAGTTCATGCATGTATGAACACTTTCTTCAGTAAATATTTAAAAGAAAAAAATTATTCAAGGGAAAAGGAAAGTACCTAGAAAAATCAGTGACTAGTAGTCTATATTGTCTGTTACCAACAAAATCATTAGAAAGTAGTTTTATATGGAAATACCACAGAGTAAATGTGAAAATACTTTCTGGCATCATTTGTGGTAGAAATCTAGCTCTAGCTTATTCCTATAAAACCCAATCAACTGGGGTTGGGGAAATACCTCAGGGGTCCAAGCACCTACCTGGCAAGCACAAGGACAGAGGTTTGATCACTTGTACCACATGCCATGCCAGCCCCAGAACCCAGAGTGTGCTGGGCCAGCCCCAGAACCCCGTGTGTGCGGGGCCAGTCATGGAAGCCAGGTGTGGTAGTGCATGCTTGCAATCCCAGCACTGTGGAGGTTGAGACAGGAGGATCACTACAAGCCTCAGCTGCATAGTAGTGAGACCCTTTACCAAATAAATGAATAAATAAATAAATATTTTTTTAAAAATGTCAACTGAAATATTTTGTTTTATTTTGATACCCAATAGGTTTAGTTCATTTTTACCACTGCTGCCATTTGGGAAAGGAAAATACTTTGAACAAAGTGAATCACCTGTATATTACCAGTATACCCTTATATAGTCAACAGAAGGACTGCAGTCAACTAACTAAAGCCAGTCCTGAAAAATGACTGTATGGAGAAGGATGGTTACTGACAGAAAGACAGCATTTATCAATACAAGCTAAGTAGTTGTCTATGCAAACTAAATTCACAGGAATTTTTCAGTTCCCTCAAGCAGGTGAGCAATGACTGAACACCCTGTGGCAGCCTAAGTGTAGAAGGTTCTAGAAGAAACATGCGTAGGAGAGCACCGGAAGCTGGGAGCCCAGCCTTTCTCAAGCCCTGCCGACCGCTGAAGAGCTCTGTGTTCTTAAGCAAACGCCACATTCATTTCCTTGCCTAGTAAAGTCTGTCTCCCTCACCAGGTTTCAAAATGGAAGCTGTTATATAAAATAAACATGCAAAGCAGTTGCAATGATGCTTATCTTTTAATAAGCATTAGCTACTTTATTATATAAAATAAAGGAAGGAGCCTAAAATTTAGGTGTGAAAAGAGCAAATCAGACCCAATGTCCAACCTTTACTAGTGTGAACTTGTGTAAGTTATTTGACCCCGTGAGCCTATTTTGTCAATTCTAAATTAGGAATAAGTATTCCTACCTCTCAGATTTCTTTGAAAGAAGCAGAAATTAGCATGAAAGATGCTAAGTATTGTTCTGGAGTGGCCAGGATTCATATTGTTTTAAATCTCTTCTTGCTTTTCCGTATGCATCACTCCTCCCACCTGCTGATGGGTTTTTAGGCAGGATAGTGTTGTGGAAAAAAGCGAGGACTTGCCCCTGGACATGCTGTGTTTTAATACTGAGACTACCATTCATTCACTCATTTCTGTTTTCATTCAGCGAAAGGCATCGCCTACATGTGTGGCCTTGGGGGTGCCAGCAGTGATTTGTTTCCTCCCAGAGCTCCCATCCTCACACGAGAGACAATTAACACAATAAGTGAGTTATTCAGTATTTTCCAAGATCAATGCTATGAAAGGGGTAGGGAGGGAAAGAGAAAGAGAACGGCAAAAAAAAAAAAAAAAATAGAACAAAGTAAAGATGCGGGGCTTTGCATGTTATGGATTCATCGCCCACAATCCTAAAGCTTAACCTTTTTGGCCTTGCTTTCTTCACTTGTGAAATGAAAGAAATAACATTGTTAAGTGTAAAGGGTTTCTTTGAAGCTTAGGTGAATTACTCCACATATGTTAGTTTCTGTCACTGGGACAAAGTCCCTGAGAGACATGCCTTAAAGAAGGGAAGGTCTGTTCTGGCACACAGCTTCAGAAGTTCTGATCTGTGGTCCACTGGCTTCAAAGGCAGAAATGTCACAGCAACAGTCCTGGTGAGAAAATCTGATGGCCTCATGGGCAGCAGGGTAACAGAGAGGAAGGGGCTGGGGGCTGGATGCACCCTTCAAATCCACATGCCCCAGGAACCTGCTTCATCCAAGTTGCTCCCCCTTATAATGAGCCAACTGAACTACAAACTCATCAGTGGATTAACTGATTGATGAAGTTGTAGCCTTTATAATCCAGTCCCTTCCAAAAGCCCATCAGGAACTCATTCTTTGCACAATGATGCTTTTGAAGGGACACTTGGATCCCACAGAGCATCATATAATCCTGCACTATTCACAAGAGCTAAGATAAGGGATAACCTTAAGCATCCATCAATGGATGGATGGATAAAAGAAGTGTAATATGCACACACCGCAGAATCCTCTTAGACTTTAATAGCAGGTGAATTGTGTCAATTTCAACAACAGGATGAACCACTACACTGTATAAAGTGAAATAAGTGAGGCACAGAAAGATAAGTACTGTACTCTCTCATTCATATATGGAATTTAGAGAAGCTGATCTCATAGAAGAAGGAAGGAGAGGAGTGGTTACCAGAGGCTGGGGAAGGTGGAGGGTCATGGTACATAGTCAGAACAAAGTTCTATTGTTCTTTTAAACAGAAGAGACTATAGTTAATAATACTGAAATGAATATTTCAAAATAGCTAACAGAGGATTTGAAGAGTCCTCACTATGAAGAAATGGTAATGTTCAGATGATAGATAAGACAAATACCATGATTGATTATTGTACAATGTGAACATGTATCAGAGCATCACATAGATCTCATAACTATAATTATTATGTGCTAATTGAAAAATAATAATTTTTCAATAATAATAATAGTGCTTAATTCATAGTAAATCTTCAGTAGATGTTGACTACTCCTAGTATTCTTGTGATTAGGAATTAGAAAAATGTGGCTCCTGGTTGAATGGCAGTCTACCAATTTTATTGCTTTATGATTATCCTAGTTGTTCAATCTCTATGTTTCAAAAAGCTTGAAATTAAGTCTACTGGAAAATTACACAAAGCAGCCCTCCTGGAAGGTTTTGAAAGCAAGTAAAGTTTACAAGGGCCATATAAAAGAAGCGTAAATACTCAATATATTAGACAGTGTGTTGGTAGTTTCAATGTTTTTGCATACAAACAACCACAGTGTTACTAAGATACTTTAATAACCAACACCACCACTGCAGAAGACAAAATCAATGGCAATATTAATTGCATATTGGCAGGGAAAAAAAGTTTCCCTCCCAACTAGAGTCTCTGATTTTCTCCCAAATGAGAATACAAATAGTTTAAAGTATATCAAATACCTATAAATAAAGATTTTGTTCACAAGAGATGTTGAAGCCATAACTCAATTGGGCCCAGATTGGTATGATAACAGTTTCCCAGAAGCAGAGTTTCCTGCCTTAACCATATATTTACCTTAATTGCCCATCACAATGCAGGACTAGGTGTCAGAAGGACCCAATAAAAATGAATAAATAACGCCTGAATTCCTATTAAATATTTAGCCTGTCTGGAAGGAAAAACAAGCAAATGAGACATACTTTTATAATGACTTTCTTCTTCTGATTGATTCTACTGGGTAGTGAGTTTATCTGGATTACATCCAACCAGAGAAATTGGAATTCTGGGCTTCTGACTGGCTTTTTCAGTACCATGTCAGGGAATTGCTTCGGTACAAGCAAGTGAGCAAGAGAGATACAGCAGGCGAAGAAACGAGAAAGCAAGAATATGGCAGGAGAAAGGTAATCCAGGCCAAATACAGAAGCACAAGGATAAACATTAGTTAGTGTTGATTTGACTGACCAACATAGCTAATGAACCCGTAGGATAAGTACACTCTAAGATCTGAAATTCAGAAAGCCAGATATGATTCTTGGAGCTACATTATTTTTGATAAAAGTAGAAGTAAAATGATTGTTTCTACCTAGATCACATGCAAAATATATTATTTATTAATAAAGTGTTTTATATATAATACATTGTATGTATTTTAAGTAGTAATTTGTAGGACTTTATAGGATCAGACATAAGCTTGAAACACTGTGTTAAAAAGAATATATTAGATTGAGTAATTGAATGATAAGAAACTCTGGTCTCAGGTGAGGTTTGATCTAGCTGCATACAGAGTATCAGAGGGACATCTTCCCCCACCTAGTTTCTATTTTCCCCTAATCCACAATACCTCTAACTCTGCCTCTGAAATAGCAGAATGATTATCCATCTCATTTCAGGCTTCCCATTCTCATTAGGAACATTGCACGACTTGCTTTCACTCTGGCCGAAATTATACCACCAATTCTTTACTCCACCCGTAAGACTAGGATGCGCTGGTGTGTCAGCAAACGTGGGGCATCAGTGCTCCAGGATTTGTCAGCAGAGGAAAAATGCACTCCCCAAATAAAGACAGTATGAAGGTACTGAGGGCTACAGAGAAGTTAAATCCTGAGAAAAGAACAAAGGCATCATCATCAAGGGCTCAACTTAGCAGCATCTGGTGGAGTTGTTGACATAGTCACAAACAATTGTTGTGGCTTGGAATTACTTTTTCATGAGACTAGATCAAAAAATGCTTTAAATCCTTGCCAAAGAATTTGAGGTTCAGCCTTTGCTATTGGGGATTTTGGAGGTGTATGACTGGGGAAGAACAAGGGTAGGCTTTCTAATTTTTCAAAAGGTTGTAGTATTGGTATGCCACACACAAAGGTGTGCACTTCCATACCTTGAGAAAAAGGCACAGTAATTGTGTCATTCGATAGCAATCAAAATCGGATGTGTGAGAGCATGTCTGTTCCTCACAACGAAGTGAAATGGGACAAAGGATAAAGGCACACGCTTGCTTGTGGGAACCTCTGCAGAAGCATCCCAGTGCAACAGAGGCAGTCCTTGGCTTATTTGAAGAGAAAACACTGATAAAATGATACAAGAAAAGTACAAGATCATTGCAATACTTTTGACTCTTCATGCCCTCAGGCTTCCAATAGATTTTGATCTTTAGCTCTATGAATACAAAAAAAAAAAAATTCCCAGAGTGAAATATCATGGTTCATTCATCTTTCTGTAACACATCAGAGATCAAGGACCAAGATGTACACAGGAAAACAAACATATGCGAGCAGCAATCATCTAAGGGAATGAATGCCCCAACAGAGGGGGCGTGGGGTTTCCAGCAAGGGCTTCACCTTCTGCTAACCCTGCTTTGCCTTAAAAGCAGCCCCTGCCTGTGTGGCCTCAACAGCAGCTATCTAAGCTAAACCGACTGGGCACTTTCTCCTGTCAATTCAGCGGCCCAGAGGAAGTGAGAGGTGAAAAGAGGAAGCCCCTGCAAAGCAGAAAGGGTGAGGACAGCCATGCTGCAGGCATAAACAGGGCTACAGAAGGCGAGCAGCGTGGACTCCAGAGGGGAGAGTCAGGAAGCGCTGCCTCCCCTTCAGTGCTCTGGCAGTCTCCTGGGAGACAATTAGCGCAATGACACCAAAAGCAAACCTCAGCCTTTGACCAGTCCCTGCGAAAGGGCAAAAATTGCTTCTCATACACAGTTGTCAAGAAACCTGCTGAACAAAAGCATCTGCCAAAATTCCTGGCCTAAAGATGGATTTCCAGTGAATGTCAACAAAATTTACTGCTAAATACATGTAAAGGCAGTCTGAATATCTGCCAGTTACCTCATATTATCAACATTAAGCAAAGCTGCCCATTTAAAAAAAAAACTGCACAGGTTAAGCAAGTTTTTAATATATAGGATGTTCACTGAGAGCCTTCGTTGGAATCACAATCGATTTGAAGACAATATCCTTTACCGTGAACATAGCAAGCTAATATTCAGCAATATTTTTCCCTTTGCAGACAAGCCACCGTGAGGAAAACAACCTCACCATTGCATGCATGAGCAGCTATCCTTTTCTCCTTTTAATTCCGGCCTGCTGCAACCTGGATTGTCTCCAAACCACTTTCGGTTTTGCCGGCCCATTAGGAGGACTCACAGAACGCTTGTTGCGCCCACCAACACTGAAAGGTGTACTCATGTTCATATTGCATCTAACAGATACACATTGAAATGAGCCATGTGAAGAGAAGGAGGAGACAAAAGCCCAGGGAGCTTCCAGTTGCAGAGGTCCCTGTTTTTCTTCCCAGGGAGCTGTGGACAGCACTTCTCTTCAGTAGAACATGACAACGTGAACAAAGTTTTGCCAGCCAGTGTTCACTTGACCCTCTGGTCTACACCCTTTGTGAAGACTCGGTCTTGCTGACATCTGGTGACGGCCCCTGCGGCTGATCAGGACGGATCACGGAGATCGGGTTGATTCCATGTAACCCAAAGCCCCCACTTATGACACATTTCCACTGATAGCTCCATCACACCTAGTCACTGATTGGCTGACAGCCCCATGCAAAGCCCTGTCTGTCACCATCACAGGACATTCCAGGCTGAGAAAGCTCTGACTAGAAACCAAGGTCAAAGGCCAGACCCCTCTCTCCAGACAAGGTGTGATTATGTACACACCTAATGAACTGTCCATTGATTAGCGAAACTTTAATTTTCGTTATCAAAAAAAAGTTGAAAGTAGCATAGGATGGGAATGGAGAATGGATTCACTATCTTTTAAGAGTTTCAGTATAGCCTTCCATCTCTTCCCTTCCTGTCATTCAAGTACAAACTTTTTTCTAGATAGTTTGATATAGGGTGATATGCATGAAGTTATTTGATATGTGTGCTTAAATATTCCTAAAAGAAAAACATTGTATAAGACCTACAAAGAAACACAATTATTTTACTATGATATCTAGGCAAAACTCTTAGAAAGTCTATTTAAGATCATATATTCCTATGATAAGTCTATAGTAAAGTTTTGTGAATTAAAGTCTAAATATCTGAAAAAGTGAACATAAATGAAATAAAATATGGGGGAAGATATGCTCAAAAGAAAATCAGCATGGGGATAAATATGTAGCACCAACTTTAAAATACAACTTGAAGAAATTTTAAAACATCAAAATTTTACCAGAAATAAAGAAGAAATGTTAGTGGTTAATGGATTGTCACAATAACACCTTGCCTTTTAAATCCTGAATCAAGATAAAATGATTATTATTGGAAGATTTTCTTGAGGGTGTTTTATTCTTACTTACCCAAATATATATGTTATCGCTTATTCCACTTCTAAACATTTTAATGAATGTTGTACTTAAATACACTAAAGTTGTGCTATAGGTTTCCATGTTGCTGTTTTAACTTTTAATATCTTGAGCAATATTTTACATATGACAATGTCATTAACATTTATTACATATCTATGGAAACAATTATCCACAGTTGTACACTGTTAACATGCAAATATATTAAGCATATCCTACTCTTTCCACACAAATCTCATTAATATAACCGATTTTTATTTCCTTTGTACTTGGAGGAGATTGAAAGGCTCAAACTTTAAATATTTTTCCAACATCTTTTTACATTCTTGGAGGAAATACTCATCATCCACCCGTTTTCAAACCACATTGTAAAGGTACTGAATAGCCATCTGTAGGAAGCAATAGATTTTATGACAGGTAAGAGAACACCATCAAAAAACTCAAGAATCCCACCCGCCATGCTCACCAAATGTTAATGCTCACAGGGTTTGCATTTTGGATTGTTCGGGTGTGGTAGAGTTGAAGTGCCCTGTTCCACTCCTCTACACTACCCGCATCTTGAATTTAGGAGAGATCTTTCCCATCTAGAATATAAATTTGTAGATACCATGCTTTAAAATTTCATATACTCTTTATTTTTTTTCTCTTTGCCTGACCTGTGCTGAATGTCTAATGTCTCTTTCTTCCATTTTCTTCTTAGCTGATTTTGAAGCTATCCCTTCCAATTTCTATTCCTCTATTGGTTGAGTTTGCACTTCAGCATGCCGAGTGAACTGCAAAATATTCAAAAAAGTTTAAACATATTCAGAAACCTCTCCCTGAAGAAGCAGAGAAATTTAATATTGTTTACTCACCCACTGAGCAGCTTTTACCTCATGATCGTAGCATTTCCTTTGTACTGTTTTGAATTTTCATTTATGGTTTTAGTAACACACACACACACACACACACACACACACACACACAGGTTTGCTATGATTTCCTTTTTCAACAGTTAATTATTCCAAAATATACCTCTATCTGTGTTTGCCTTTCTTTTTCTTTTTTTGACTTTTCTTTTTTATATTTTAAAGAGAAAAAAACAATCAAAACAGCGATAGACAATTACATAAACAAGGCGAGAGAGTCACAATCGGTATTAACTTTTTCTTTTGTTAAATAGTATGTTTTTGCAGTTCTTTTGCTCTGCGGGTGGCAAGCTTTCTTAGCTGAAGTATGTTTAAAAATTTGTTCAGGGTTTTTGAATAACAGCTGCCTTAACCTAAAGGGTTGAGCTGTCAGAGAACACTTCTGCACATTATAGATCTTACCCCGCACCAAACTTTATTAATGATTCAAAAGATACAGGCAAGAAACGGGCTCAGGCAAGACATTCATTTCCTGCAGGAACTCAAGACTAACCACAGCTTCCAAAAATGTACCCTTTCCCTACCTCAGGGTGAATTTTCATCTCAAATAAACAGAACAGTACTGGAAAATATATGCCCGCTGTTTACAAAGAAAACCTTTAGGAGTCTGGGGCTCTTTTGTTTTGTAGTCTGGTCAGTGCAGGGATGGGGCATTACTTAGGTGGCTACCATGCCTTCTGTGTGGCATCCAGCGAGCCAGGCCCCTCACTGCTAGGTGATGCAGGTTCACTTACAATAAGCAATATAGTGAGACCAAATATACACTATAAAACATATATTTTTCTTCTTGAAGATTCCCTGTCTATAGTATGTGCTGTTGTCATAACACAGTGGTCAGTTCAAGGTCAACTGGCACAGTTAGTAGGGGGCTGCAGGTCATTCCTTCCCCCTGGATGCCCTCATTATAGAAGGAATGAGCTGCTGGACTGGTGGGAAACCTTTTCCTCTCAGTAGTTTGTTCGGACTTAGAATTCTCATTTGACAGCTTTGTGTGTTTGTCTGCCTTTCCCTTAGCCCTTGGAAGCTGTCCTTTTACCGTCGCTTGACATCCTGTAGTTGCTAATGAAAGATCCATTGTCAGTCTAACTGTGCTCCTCTGTAGGTAATCCTTCCACTATTCCTGCTAGCTTGTGTGATAGCCTCCCTATTACTATCCTCCACAAATACCTTGGAATAGTATGTCCGAGTATGTATTTAATTTCATTGTGCCAACTGGTACTCACTCCGCATGTTCAATTTCAATTCTTGTAAGTCTTGACTGTTTGCTTCCAAGTATCACTTCTCCTAGTATCATCCCTGGGTTTCTTCTGCTGCAGCTTGTTTCAGACAGCTGGCGGAGCCTTTTGACATCCCCAACTACACGTGTATTCATGTACATACTTTATAAAAATTACTTTAGCACTTTCCTGAAGGTGCATTCCTCTGCGCTCTCTTCTTCCTCTTTTCCACTGTTCTTGAGGAAAGGTTCCTTTATCTTTGGACTTTCAATTCTTCATGTGTAGAACCCCCAGAGTATGCTCCATATTGGTACCTTTTATTCCATTTCTACCTGTTTCCCTTATAGTTTCTTCTTATGCTGAAAGGATGCCTGAGCCTGAAATCTATTTTAGAGAAGGGCATTAAGAGTCCCCCTGTCCATGAATCAAAATGAAACAATAATGGACTTTTTCTACTGCTGCATATCTCTGATGTAGTAACAAATGGGGCAGTTTATAAAGAATGGAGGTGAATTTGGGCCCATGAGACTAGCGGTACATGATTTAAGAACATAGAGGCCACAGTTCATTTACCTGCTGGGCAGGGTCTTATGAGGCTTTAGCTTCTGGTAGAGACAGAAGGTCAATCAAGTGTGAAAGAGAGAAAAAACATGGTCAGATTCCTGAGACAGATATGCCATTCTCCCATGAAAAATAATCCATGTATGAAGTCTTCACTCCCGTGGCTCAAACATCTTCCACCAGTACCCTGAATTGGTGATCATTTAGAAATTGTTTCCAACACCTGAATTTTGGAAGATTTGGAGACACGCTCCAAATATTGCACCTACCTACCATCCACAATAGAGTCTAAGGAGAGGTTTCCAGTGTATCATTGCTTTTCAACAAATAGTGAAGAAATGTCTATAGATCAGTCAACTCTACACTAGTACCTGGAGGGGACAAAACAGAATAAATCACATCATTTCCATTTTGAACTCTAAACTATCTTAGAGTACTAAGAAATAATCGATATATCCTTAGGATGCACAGGTCCCTGTGGGCAATTTACATTCCATCTTGTATAGCAGAGTCCTCATTCTACACAGTGAGGAACCACAAAGTCTATATATGAAGATGTTTCCAATGTGGTGGAGCACACCTGTGACCCCTAAGCTCAAGGATCTGAGTCAGGAGGATTGGAGCTGAGTTTAAGACCAGACTGGGCTACTCTGTGAGTATGAGACCAGTCTGAACCACATAGTAAAAAGGTTTCTAAAAATCAATTAAGGCATACCTGGGCTAACTAATCTACAAATGGGAAGAAAATGGAAAAGTGAAATCTCAAGCTTGCATGTGTCTCCAAATTAGGAAAGCAAGTTGTAATCCAGGTGAATGTAAGCATATGTATGCCATTCATCAATACCTTTCCATTATTTTAGCCAACACCCCTCACATCTCTTATTTCTTCTGTCACTCCATATACAAATTCCTGGGCAGATTTTAAATAAGACGAGTGAAAGGAACCACAGACATAGCATGATTAAATTCTTATTAATTTCATTACAATGTTAGCTGTACTGAAAACTGAACTGAAGGGGAATTTTAGTAGAAGAGGGGCCACGACACCTGCAGAGAGAAGACATTCAATAAAGTGGTATGGAACACAGGGCAGGTAAGAGTGACCGGCAGACCCTAAAGTCAGAAGACTGCTTATTGGAGGGTCAAAATGCCACGCTGAGAAGAGACCCGGGGACATTGTTCTGCTGGGGAATGAGAAACTGTGGATCACCTATACAACCTGTTGATAAGACAGTGCTGAATTGGTTGCTTCTCTGGGTAACTGAAATGACTGCAACAAAATCTATGAGAGCTCCCAGGAAGAAGTCAAAGTTAGATTCTATTGAGAACTTAACTTTAGGGTTAAAATAGCATGCACTGGATAAGGATTCAGTTACAGTTGAGGAGGCATGACAATATAATCATTTGCTATTGGGGAATACAACGAGAGGATTTTAAAGATTTTGAAATGGGAAGCTCAAACAGTCTTAAAGTACAATCTATTGATACTTCTTATTGAAAATCTTTTGAAATTACAGTAAAGAAGAATAACTTTCATTGATCTGTTCATGTAGAATTCCCTTATGTTGGACCAGCCAAATAGCTCAGAGGATCACAGCACCTGCAAGCAGGTGCGGGTCTGGGGGTTCCAGCCCCTGGCCTGCCATGCTGGCCCCACACCCAGAGCACCCTGAGACAGCAATTGAGACTGGGCATGGTTGTGCGAGCCCCTTAATTTCAGCTCTTGGGAGGCTGTAAACAGGTGGATCACTGTGAGTCCAATCTAGTAGTGAGACCTTGAACACCCTGTAGACCCTTCCCTAAAATACAAAAAATAAAAAAATAAAAATAAAAAGAGATCCTTATGTTAGTAAAGACTAGATCAGTATTGTCCCATGAATGTAAGGAGTAAGCTGTGTGTGCATAGAGGGCTGCGGTTCTCACGGCCTGTGGCACTGGGTGTGCGTGAGAAGGGACATAGCAGGAGGTGCCTATATGATGAAGAGTTGTTTCTAGCATATGTGAAATGCAATGAAAAACTCCATGAGAGCCAGAAAGTGGCATTAGCTGGGAAATCGGTCTGTAGCCACAATTAGTAAGTGTGCCTGAGTGTGAAACAAAATGAGGAGGGGAGACAAAAGACAACAGAGTAGAAAACTGCACGGGACTGTAGGTTGGCAGTGATAGGATGAGGGAAAGTTAAAGGCTACTAGGAAGAGCTACAAAATCAAGATGTTAAATTGTTTATCTGCCTAGTGATGGGAGAGCTGGTTCTCCCACAGATGCAGCTTTCCTCGTGTACTTTTTTAGGATTGGCTCCATTCATGACTGCTATTTCAGCACTGTCTTTGTAAGTCTAGTGGGTATTAACCCTAGCTGCAAAATGGAATGGAAGCTACAATGCCTGGGCTCTGTTCCAAAACAACTGAACCTACGTGGGTGGAGAGAGGGTTTGAACATCATGATTTTTGCAGCTGCCCAAGTGATTTTGATGTGCGGCAAGTGTGGAGAGCCCACAGGGCACCAGTGAGCCTGAATGCTTGGTTCTTGACATACAGGAACTTTGGTCCCTGACTGGGCAATTTATTTCACCCACATTACTTCACTCATTTATGATACTGCCAGGTCCTCTAAGACTTCCTAACGGCAGCAATGCGGCTGCTGAGGACTTTTGAGTTTCAAAATTTAAGAGGTACACTTCTTAAAAAAAGTTTTAGCTAACTGCTCTTCATTGGGCAATATTAACATAGAAACTACCTCTGTAAAAAAAAAATGAGTAGATGTGCTGTCATCGACAGTGACTATTGAATGAATTTAGATAGGTGGACTTGAGCATTCTCAAATGTAGATATGGCTTTAATAATTTTTGAATACTGAATTTAATGCACTTAATACCTTTATTTCTGCCAGATATATGCTTTTTAGAGAAAGATTTCATATTTCTGCTATTTCCTGAATAAAATCAGTTGTCCCTATCACTCTGTCCATGCTCTCTCTGATCGCATTCACCAGACTGCAGACAAGGGCTAAGGTGGTTCTGCAATGACGTGAGTGCTTCTGATGAAAGGAATTTTTCTATTTTCCTAGATAATTCTGATTCCTCCTACTGCTTTTCATTTGCAGCTCCCTATTTTCTTTTAGACACTAAATTCAGCTAGAGGATTTTCCTATCCCAGAAAGTTAAACATCTGTTAATAAAAAATGTCCAGAAGTAAGGCATTTATTAGACTTTAATTACAGAGAAAATTATGTTTTTTAATAGTTTACAATGTGATCCTGCTTACTAAATGTGATGCGCTCTATTTGAAAAAAATTTAACTTTTATCCTTATGCAATAGCCAAATTATCTTAATGGGTGTCCAAGTGACAAATTAGATGAATGCCTTCCTCCTGAGTCATTTTCTGATAAAGACACATCGTTTTAGTTGCAAGATGACAAACTACGTGTTCAAAGTGACAAATCATTTAATTAAAATTTACAAGCGGTTAAATACTGTTTGACCCAAATGGAGGCACTTATCATGAATCAATTTCAGCAGAGGAGCAGGATTTCTGAAAAACCCATCCCAAATCACCAGAGCACTTTGAACACATTGTGCAGTCTCTTTACTGTGGTGATTTTGAACACCTCTTCAGGGTAGAAGCAGTTTTTACCTGGTTCAAAAGAATTTCCGTCTCGTTGAAAAGAATTTAAGAGTTTTACTTAATACTTAAGCTCTATTCAGGTTCATGAATATTTAATGTCACGTACAATGTTCAAGCAAAATGTTCTTCTATCTTAAGAGAAAATAGCTAAAATTTTGATGAGTGATGGTTTTTTATTACAAATACAAGCCAATGGAAATTGCAATCATCTTTCATGAAAAGGCTGGGTAGTTTTTATTGTTGGAGAATAAGGGTAGCCATTGCATTTACTTACTAATACAGTAAATGTAAAATTGCTTAAGTAACATGCTTTATTATTTATGCTGCCAACCACATAATGTGTGGGTAGTTTCATAAAAAATATAAATTAGAAAAATTTCCCATGCCAGCAGGCTGTAGATCTGTTTTATGACTCTGACTTAGCAGGTGCCCTTCTATTTTAGTCATGCCCTGTAATGAAGTACATATTTAAGCAGTATTGAAATGCAGATAAAAAATGTGATGGGTGTGAGGCAAGCCAGAGCCTTTTCTCAGTGATGCTGTACTTCACAAACTCTGTCATTAGCAGTTAATGACTTGGGATTCTTTTCATCAATTCAACTCAGCTTTTCGCTCAAGGTTGTTTTTTTTTTTTAATTTCCAAGCCAAGGTTGATAATGTCTTAAGAAATGTGTTTGTTATTTTTGTAGCAACACATTTAACACTGATGGATCCATCAGCTATGAAGTTCTCACCAGTGAATGAGAAAATCCATTTGTAATCAGGATGAGACATTCCACAGTATGACAATCTGAAATGACCTAATAATTAGAATAAACTTAGGAATTTTTTCACCCTGAGACATATGAAAAGACATGATAATTAAACATACTTAACAGCACAGGATTTTTACTAGAAATAATAGTGTAGTATTTACACATGCTCTAAAATTCCATTTAAAATGTAAAATGCTAATGAAGTTGTATTTATAAAACCAATTTTCAATGGCTACCACTAAATACTTAACATTTAAATGTCCTATAGGTAACTCAAGGGCTTGTTTGTGATTTCAGTTAAATCAATAGGTAGCTATAATTTTGACAACCAATTTGTTTCAAACAGGAAAATATTTTATAAGAGGTCAAATGTATAAAATGTTTCATCCTCATCCAAAATTAATAGTTCACCTAATGTCTGTAGTGCTTTTACATTATTCTGAAAAACATGCAACCTCTCATTATCTATAGTAGTTATAAATATTTGTCAGAAATGCAAATGAGAAAATTCTACCAAATTAAAATAATTATTTCACTAGGTAAAATTTCTTCTCATATTAAAAACTACTTACTAAAAAATATGATGCTGAAAAATGAAGGGATGCTTTAGCTTACTGTTACAGAAGCATTACTGAAACCTGACTCTGAAATACAAACACAAATGGTACATTACAAAGGAAATGCAGATTATATCATTTTTTTAGTATTCATTTTCTACCTTGTTTTACATTTTTACACCACTACCCCTTCTTTAGCAAAATAGCAAACTTCGGGCTTATTATTCTTATTCTATAAACACTTCAAATATAGCCTCAGAGTTCATTTACATAATTTGTACTAAATTTTGCCTATGGATAAACCTAACCCAATGACCCAACTTTGTGCCCAAGCATAAAACTACAAGCAGACATGGGCCAAAATTTCTTGCTTTCTTCTGATCAATTAATTTCATAAGGTATTTTTGTATGTGTATCTAGTAGTAGCATTCCTCCATAAATACTGACAATGGAAACATGCTCAATCTTCTGCGATGATACATGAGGCAGAACTCCATTAGAGTTATGAAAAGAGATTTCTAGGTTGGGGTAGGAACCAGCTTGATGGGCTTGTAGGCAAAGTCGTCCTCCCCTGTGGACCACTCTGTGGAGCTGAATCAGCCATCATCTCATCCAACCTACAGAAGCTGAGGTTCTTGGGGTGTATCCAGTAAGCTCTACTGCACTCCCACCATTTTGCTGTTTCCATGACTAGGCCCCACCCCCTTGCCTGGCTTCCTGTCTTCCCCGCTGGACCCTACATTTGTCCTGGGCTGCTCTGATCATACTCCCTGGGGTGTCACCATCCAAATGTCACGTGACTCTGCTCCTTTCTTTTCAAATCTCTATCCAATTATCATTTTCTCCAAGAGATCAGCTCTGCCCAGATGTATGTGCTGGCCGTGTTTTCTGCTCCTTTCTTCTGCTCTACTTTGTGCATAGTGCGTATCACATTCTGGCTTGCCATTCAGTTGACTGTTTAAGTTCATGGCTTGTAATCTATCCATCTCCAAATGAGCTGGAAAGAAGGAGGTAGCAGGAAATGTCAAGGGAATGCAGGCACAAGGACTAGAGAAGAGCGTGACTGGAAGGTAGCAAATGGTCAGTGTGACGTAAGTGGACGAATCACAGATTAGAAGCATGGTCCCAGTCCCCAGTGGCACTAATAGAAAGAGTTACATGACATTTTAGTAGATTGCTGCCACCATTGTTATGACTTCTTTCACAAAGGGCTATCATTAGGGCCAATATTCAGTGTGCCAGACACCATAAACTCCTTCACAGGGATCGTCACATTGCTACCCAATATTCCTCCTAATTGCATATTTTTATCATGATTTTATAGGCAAGGGGGCTGAGATTCAAAAACTTTAAGTGATCACACGTCTGGGAAATGGAGACATTCAGAATAAGCATGAATCTGTTTCTCCAAAGATTTTACTATTAACCATCAGAAAACA
>NDGN011452886.1:0-11306 GCA_002564285.1 Tympanoctomys barrerae
GTGTGTGTGTGTGTGTGTGTGTGTGTGTGTAGCAGCTAGTGTGTAACGTTGCTCATATAATCATAGTCTTAACTGTTCTGAAGTCATTTCAAGTCACATTTTGAAGATGATGCTATAAAATGGTAAATCTTCATATTTATCTTCAGTTTTAAGAAAGAAAAAGTCTGTACTATTCCTCTCAAGAAGAATATGATCAGGTTTACGTATGATAATGGATAGCACCTACAGTACAAAGAGTTGAACAGGAATAGGATAAATTACTTTCATCATTAAAAGTTTGTACGAATCCTATCCTTTTCTTAATCTAGAGAGATTAAATGGGACATCATGACATTTCCAGTAAGACTTGAAAGGATCCTACCAGGAGGGCAGGGGATATATTTCTCAGCAGTTGTCCACTTTGCAGTTTTTTGGATGACTTGTGAACTATAACTTTCTTCTAATCATCCTTTCTCGTGAATTGCTTCCTTAGGTTGGTTCTTCTACTCTTGGCCTTTGCTAAAAGCAGTAAATTTAAGTGAATCTTATATTGAGTCAATAATCTGGGTCTCCCTCACTCTTTCCCTTTATACCTTTTTCTCTTTGAATAGTGGTACCTTAATCTGTGAGGATAATCCTCGTGGGCAACAGCTAGCTTCTGGCACCTTCATAAAATACCTCAGCATAGCTTAGCATTGTTGCAGAACTGGTTTTAAACTAAAAACCAAATAAATAAAAACTATATATAGTGGAAATAATTCTAGCTGTAGTATTTAGTTAAACTAATGTTTATTATGATTGATAAACCTGATTGACGCTGTATGTATTTGGGGTCCTGTTTATAGGTTACAGTTTGTAGGGTGAGGGAGGGTGGTCAGGGTAGGGGAGAAAGAAGTTGATTATGTTAGAGGGAAAATGTTGCTCGTGTGTTTTTCTTTATATCTGTCTTGCCAAAGGAAACTTGATATTCCCCTGTGATTGAGTTTAGGATTTACTGGCCTCTGTGGTCAGATCTGCAGCAGTGTGTGGTGGCATGCAGCTGACATGTGGGGTGTCCAACAGGTTCAGGGTCCCAAGGGCACACTTACAACCCTTCCTATGGCTACCTACACTCCCCAGACCTGCAGCCACTCCTAATGATTCATTACCTCTGTATATATACAAAAGCTTAGGTAAAGGACGAATGTGTAAATGTCTGGGTGAGCAGATGAAAAGTAGAGACAGAAATAGATATGCACCAACTAACTTGAGAAGAGTGGAGAGGTAATTGTATCTTAATCTAGAAAAATTAAAGTGAAACAAGTTCTTTTAGTCACCCTCTGTTGTTGATGTTGTGCTAGTCGCCCAACATTTAAAACCTTTTTTTTCTTTAATACCAAGACTTGTTCTGCCTAAAACAAAAATACATACAAAAGAAAAATCAAATCCAGCAGTTGAAAGTTAACCTGCTCTCTTCACACCTGTGATAAAGCGCACCTCTAAGGATCAGCTTGTAGGATAGAAGACGATGACGCTCCAGGTGCAGTGTGAATAAGAAGTGATGTCAGTTATAAAAGAACTCGGTCTTTGCTGCACATGCTCTGGGACAGATTTTTTTTAGCTCCCAGAATTCTGATAAAGACTAAATCTCCAAAAAGGCTTTTTTGTTTTTAAATAAATGCTCCATCTCATACAACTTCAGTGGGATTTGGTTTAGATACCAAGGACACTATGTCATTTTCTATCCTTAGTTTCAAAACAGGCAGAGGGAATAGGAGCAAAAAGATGAAATTCGTTAAAGCTTTATTATGTTTCTGTTCTTTCCCTTTCCTTTTGCTCCTTCCCTACTTTTTGGAAGAAGTCTTGTTTGGTTATGGCAAAGAGATTTATTTTGTTTCGCTCTGCTGGCTTTGTAAAGACTCAGTGTAGCACTGATATTCTTGGAATTGAGAAATTTTAGGAATGCAAAAGATGGGGGTAGAATTCTTTTCTTTCTTTATCTAGTACAGTACTTACAAATAGAACCAATACAGCCTCTTTGGGTTCAGAAAATATTTTAGATGTGCTATCTATGTACTGTCTCTCGAAGAAGCATTTTCAAGAGCAGAATTATATGAAAAAAAACAAAAGATTTTACTTTATTCTTCTGTATAACTGTTTTATTCCAAAATGTTTTTATAATACAGTCTCTCAGAAGTTGAGTAGTTTGCTGTTTTGATGTATTGATAGGACACAGGGAGAGAGGAAAAATAATATATTGCTCTCTGAATACTTTGTCAAAAATGATCAGGTTGCATAAGTTCATGAAAGCTTTCCTAGTAAGTTTTTTGTTCTGACATTATGTAAAAGTAGCTGTCTGACTTTTCAAAGCATTAGGTAGATGTGTAAGTAGGTGATAGGGATAGGGAAGATAAGAGCACTTGAAACAAAGGGTATGGGAAACAATGAGTGTAAAGAGCAAGGAATTGAGCCTGGAAGTAAAGCTTCAAGGGGCTAGGGAGAGAAATGTTGATGGTCCTTTCTGTGTTCCTGAGTCGGCCCACATGCCACTTTCTGGTTCACACCAGGACACTGTCAGAAAGTTAAGACCCCCAAACTAACTTACTGTAGAAAAAATACTGAGGTCTGCTGCAAAGTTTCCCCATGTTTTCTTTGTTTGCTTGCTGATGGTTTTTAGGTGGTCACAACTTCACAAAAGCAGCTTAAGGCTTCTTTCATAAACTGGCAGTGGCAGCAAACTCTCCAGTATTATAATCCCAGTCTGCAGGCAGATAGCTGAGTACAGAGCTGTTCAGAGATATGAGACATCTGACCACTTAGCTCCTAAAGAACGGAGTTTCATTCAGAAGTTTTCTTTTGAATGGAGATGCACAGAGCCAGATCCCATCCAGCTACTAGCACTGTTTCAAGGTGTAAAAAAGAGGAAGTGAAATGCACTTTCAGAAGCTGAACCGCCAGCGTCTGCGACGCCAAGGTTCTCATGCAGCTGGGGAGCTCTAGCTCTGGCTCCATTCCTGCGTGATGTGCAGAAGTAAAGTGCGCGTTCAGCCTGGGTGCAGGAGAGGAGGGATCATGATGCTGGGCAGCCATTTTCTAATCCTTCTGCAACAGAAAAAGTGGTTGGCCCTGAAATCCGATGGGGGAAGAGAAAAACAGGCTTGTAGCAGCTTTTTACCTCTGCTTGCACAAGCAGTGTGCACTACTCAGTCCACAGGAGGTCTGGCTGCAGAGAGAAGTCCCCATTCCCCTGGTCTGCGGTAGTGGCAAGGGCTAGGTGAGTAAGCGTGGGTTTTCCTGCCCACCACAAGTCCAGGAGCTGTTGTATACCTCATTTCTAACTCGTGGTCGCTTCGCTTGCTTTAACTTCCTCTCAGCCCTACAGAGTTGCCAAGTCCGCCCTCCCTCCGCTCTGTGCTGTTGAACTCTGGCCTATAGCATCGCGAGACCTGTAGCCGAGGGTGGGCCCTTCTGAAGCCTCTGAATGGCACTGCTTGGAAGCTGCCGCAAACCCGAGGGCAAATTGCAATCTTCTGATTCTGTTGCAAGGGGTCATCACAGATCTTAGCACATCCGCTCTCCTCCAAGATGCCTTCCAGGGCTGCCCCGCCCCACCCCGCCTCCGCCCGTGTCTGACTGCGGGCTGCGGCAGAGCTCTGTCCTTTGCCCTGTGCGTGGAGGCCAGCCCCCTCCACTCGGAGCCCACAGGCTTCTGTGTATCTGCGGAACTTGGGGTAGAAGGAAAGACACCAAAGGTTCCTTTAAGCTGACTGCTGCATATGCATTTCACTTTTTTCCTTTGACGTGACCAAAAAGAAAAAATCCAAATATTTAAGTTTATTATTATTATTATTATTTGACAATCTTGTATCCAATGGGCTCTCTAGAAGCTGCATCCCCTGCCCTTTCACCTTTTCTTTGAATGTAGTTCTCAACCTCCAACTCCCACCCTTAAAGTTGAACAGAAGCCTAGCCAGGTCATAATACTGCTGCTATAAGCCAGGGAAGGGTGGTTTCTTTGTTTTGTTTTGTTTTTTAAATTTCCAGCCAAAACCAAAGATTTCTTAATGATTGTATGAACTCAAAACAAACAAAAAAACCAAAGAAAAGGGACGTCTTCAGCTCAATCCAGTCTGTGGTGTCCTGGCACTTAGAAGAGGGAGGGCAGGGGCAGGCAGGCGACCTCTGGCAGCTGGGTGCATGAGCCTAGTCCTGGCAGCTTGTGGCCACGCCACGAAACCAATTGGCATTTCAGACTTCTCAAAACAAAAGCCAAAATCACCACCAGAAACCAGGGTCACAGAGGATTGGGTGCAGGGACTAGAGCACCCAGCTGCTGCAGGCCCGGCTTGACTGAGGACTCCACAGAAGGGGGCGTTGGAGACACTGGCGCGGGATTGGCTGCTCTGCTGGGTGCTTTCACCTCGGGGTGGAGTGGTGGAGTGGAGGGGTCCTTCTGAGCCTTTTTCTCTTTTCCTTTACTGGAACTGCTTGGAAGTGGCTGTCCTGTTCTTGAGAAAACATGCAGAATGATTATCAAACTTTTCATTTCTCTTTATGTAGTTTTTCCTTTTTGCAGCACCACTGTGCAACTATGCATTGTATTTCACAACCTTTTGTGCTAGGTAGATGCCTGTGACTTTTTAACTTGGGGGGCGGGGGGATTGCAAATGAAGAAACTTTTTACACGGATCTTTTTAATCTCAGTTGATTGGGGGAGGGGGGTATTTGGTTCTAGGGTCATACAAGCTCTATCCCAAAGCAAAATCCAAATGTTAATAATATTAGCCTGATGCAGATACCAAAGATAATTTCTTTCCTGCAGAACCTTAGACTTGTGTATTAAGTACGATTACCCAGCACTTGCATTAGTCTAACCTCAGTAATTCCAAAGCTTAGATGTATATTTTGGTATATTTCTGGGATATTAAAAAAAAAATGTCCTTTAACTTCTTGTTTGTTTCAGTGTAATGCTCTTAAAGTCATAGCATGAAAATAATTGAGCTGTCTTATTCTTAGTAGTTTGAAATAATAGTATTTTTGTATGTTTTGGGTGTGTCTGTATGTATTAACATAACAGTTTTCACTGCCTAGGTGTTCATAATAAAAAAGAAATGAAAAAGTTCTGAGTGTACATAATATTGAATAATAATCCTCTACCAGGTGTCAATTGGATTGCATAGTCACTGATTACTGTGCCGGACTGGTGTTTTGTTTTGTTTTAAAGAGACAGTGATCGTGTTTTTCTAAAGATGTTTTCTGTCTTTAAATACCTTAATTCCCCCGCCGTTTATTTTCTTCCTTTTGTTTTAAATATCGATTCAGGGGTGTTTTTCCACTGTTGTCAAGGGAGGGACACGAGGGGAATTAGCCCCTTGGCCTCCTAAAACCTTTTGTTTTATATTATGTACTTTAAAATGTGAGCTTGAGTTCTTCTTTGTGGAAATTTATGATGTGGTGTAAATGATTCTTTCCAAAATTGTCCAGCAGCTTTAATGGGAGGCAGTGACAATTTCTCCGTAGTTTATTGGGAGTCCTTTTACATTTCTCCTAGGTGACTTTGCAGTCTGGGTGGCTATTGTGTAGCCTCACTGCCCCAGAGCACCTGTTTAGCCATTTCCCTGCTAGGAATGTTTTGTATCAACTGATAACTGGGAACACTGGACCTTGTTATCTGCGCCCCTTTGGAAACACACACATTTTCTTGGTGTTGCAAACTGAAACATGGGCGACTTTACAAGGTGGGGAATTAGCTGACACCTCCTAGAACCTGAGGAGGTGTGGGGACTATGAGCGGTGCTGTCATTTTTAAAGTGCCCTTTATGATTCCCCTCCTGGGGCTGCCTACAGGGGCTGTAGGCTGGGAGAGATTGTAGGTGCCAGTGAATCTGAATGAAATGGTAGACTTTGTGTAGATGCATTTGTCTGCTGTAATTTTTATATATATTAAACTTACTGTAACTGTACAGTTCATTTCTGTTGTAAAACATCATTAAACCATTTTTCCAAGTGTTTTCACATTGTTGACGTTTCTCTGAAGTCACTGTGGTTTTCTTCTGGATGTCTCACACACCTTGCAGATAGAGGCCTCCCCATTCCCTTTCCTGGCACAGTCACTAGAAACCCTGGTCCACTGCAAGCCCAGGTCTTGCCTTGCTCTTCAGCTTTCCTCCTCCTGCTACGTGCAGAGCCATGGCCTTGACACCTACCCTCTTCAGATGTCAGGCATCGGCAGGGTGCACTGGGAACTGAGTTCAGTCTCAGCCTCCTTCAGGCTGGAGGCTTTATGTGATTGATCCAGCAAGAAAATTCTTCAGAGCCCCTTGGGGCTGCATGCCTCCAAGGGCTGAGCTCCCTTCCTAGTTCACTGTCTGACCAAGTCCTCTCAGGAAGCTGGTCTCACCACCCTCTGGTTCTCCTGTGGGAGGCTATACTGATTGGCTTCTGTAGCTTCTGTGTGGGGTCCTCATACAATCCATTTCATAGGAAGGCAAATTTGAATCTGAAAACAAGGGTCTCAGAAAACTTGAGCTTGTTGGAGAGAGCTTATGGAAGTGCCCCTGCCTGTCCTGTGCTGACCAATGTGACCGATGTTTGTTCTTGAATTCAGAGCTCTACTGTCAAGTGTCTTGTAGTGCAACAAAAATGAAAAGACAAATACTTGGTCATGTGCCCTGCTCCTACATCAAAGAACTTTTCCATTTCTTTCTTTTTTTTTTTTTTTAATGTAACCATGCCACACCCTAAGTAATGCAGATAAACTGCTCACTAGACTCTGACCCAGCAGTCCTTGTTGGTAAGGAGGCTGCATCATAGGAGCCCAGTTTCCTAGGGAATGCACGAGAAAGTGGAGTGCCGGCCTGCCCTCTGCTCTCCCAGCACATAAGCTTATTCCACAGGCCAGGGTGAAAGCTGTTGGTGTGTCTGAATATTGTTCTGTTAGCCAAGAGCATCAAGTTTCTTCCATGAAAAACCCTAAATTTGCTCTAAGAAAAAACTGATACTACACATCTGCATCTTCATTTACATATATAATAACGTGGCCCCTCAATTCAAGTATAATTGTGTTTTCTTGATTTTAAGGCATGGGCTGGGGAGATAGCCGCATAAATACCTGCCTGGCAAGCGCAAGGTCTCCTAAGTTCTATCCCTGGTACAAAAGAAAAAAATCAGATATTAAGGCACATCTCTTTACATTGATTTTAACAGATGGACCAGGACAATGAGGTGTGAATACAATGTAAAGTGAATGTTTAAAAAGATCTGTTAGAGTAAAATATTGCCATTAATTCTCCTCTGAATTCTCTCCCTCATTTCAAACATTTATCCCAACATTCCTGCTACTTTCTGAAGCAGTTCTCTAAATTTTCTTTCATCAGGGTCTGCCAGGTTTGATCAAAAATACAGTGAATGATGCTGCCAAAGACATTCAGCAGAAAAGAGGTTCATAGAAATATCACAGTGTATTCTCATCCACCTTATTCACCAGCTCTGGGACCATATGACTTCTCACTCTATCCCCAAAGTCAAAACGACCATGAAAAGTCAATCAATGACTTTCATTCAAAATGTTTTGAATAGGTTCAAGACATTGAGGCAGCCACAACAGTGCAACTAACGACTCAGAAGGACACTTGAAAACTGCTTCAGAAAGTGGCAAGAACAGGACAAATGTCTTCACAGACTGCAGAGTACTGCAGAGGGATAAATGGCAATTTGCTTTTCACTGTAATTTATTTTTTCATTTAAACATTCATTGTATTTTCTATCAGATCTCATATGCCTGACAATAGTTGTTTGTTTTTAACATAGTGGGTTTTTTCCCCCCTGGGTACTTACCTTATTCTCCTGTCTTGGGAGGAAGGGAATACAGTTGTGTTGTGGAGATGGCACTGCAAGACCTCAGGTAGGGCAGAAATCTGGACCCTTCCAGAGGTAGCCACTGTCACTATGGACCTAGACCTGTTTCCCCTGAACACTGGCGTCCTCTGTCTTGTTACACTTTGGTAGCCTACAGAGTCCTCCAACGTGGGTAGTTCCAGCTCCCCTAGCTCGCTGCCAGCTCTCCCCACTTTCCCCTGAGACACTGACAGGATTGGGCCAAATATATTTTCAAACGGGCCATACAGATTACATAGCCTGTACAAGCCCCAAGGAGAAGGCTCACCACTTAGACTAACCGAAGTGGACATCAGCTACACAGGCCCACTGAGTAGAATTCTACAAAGCTGGGTTACAAATCAAGGGCCTTGTGTTTAAATGTGCCTGCCAGGGACACACATAGCTGTTGAAACCCCAGATGTTCAAGGGTTGTTGTAGAAGGTCTTGGCCTTTTTGAGAAAGTCCAGGTTCAGATTTCAGTCTTTGTGTGATACAAATTGGTGGGTGTGTGTCGGAGCCACTCCAGGTCAAGGAAATTCTGTTGCGCAGGGCTGCTTAGTGAAGGAAGCCGACCTGCAGGGCCTGCTGTCTGCCGCTGCCGGCCCCCACGTGCTATGGACTGAGATGGGCTTTGGTGTCAGCTGCTGTTTGCCGCAGGCCCTGGTCCTGCTCGCTGCAGAGCTCCTCCTGGCCCTCTCCTGAGTCCCCCTGCATTCCAACAGCCTTTTCCTGTCATCCTCTGGACTCTGCCATCCCATTGCCCTGGGCACTGCCCTCACTCCCAAGGCACAGCCACCAGCCTGCTGCCCAAGACGCTTCCCTGACAGCCACACCCACGGCGCTAGGTGCCTTGTGCCCACCCTTTTCTCACATGCAGGTTTCTTGATGACTGCAAGAATAAGGCTTAGAGTAAGCATTTTCACTGAAGCATTTATTATGCAAAATAGTAAGGCTCGAGCAAACCAGTATAAATTACAACCAGGCTGAGCGGAAAGGGATTTCCAGCCATGGACATGCGCCTTTTAATGACACAGAAAGTGTCCCAGAGCCATAGCTTTCTCCCGTGGCACCCTGGCCCTCAGGGATGGATGGTCAGGAGGCTACATGTGTTGGGTCATCTTCAAGACCTCTGCGAGGACAGCTCACCATTCAGGCCACGCATGGGTGAGGGCAGGCTTGGGAGAAGGCCAAGCTTGTGCCTTCTCTTGCTCATCCTCCATGATAAGGTTTCTTGTGGCTTCCGGGCTGTCTTGCCAGCTCTTTCCCCCTCAGTGTGAGCCCATGAGGGGCAGCTTTCTTGTCCATCTCAGTCCCTGAGGCACCTGGCATCCTGACTAGTGTGACAAGCACACCTGATAGAAGGGGCCTCCGCCTCACAACTCTCCCCATGCCTGCCATTCACCTCAGCAGACAGTGGGCTGCTACCCAGGCTGCCTTCAGCCTGTCGCCACATGGTGCTATGATAGACTACCTTGAAATGAGGGAAGGTTGACCACAGAAGCTAAATGTACAGCAGGAGCAAAGCCAGTCAAATTTGGACAGGAAAAAAAAAAAAAGTTTGACAGAAAGATATAAACAGGACATGTGTTAACATTGGGGACTTCCCGGGGACCTCAAGAAACACAAGATTTAACAACTGAGCTAGGAGAGGGAGTGCTGCTGCCCCTCAGCCAGGGCCTGGAGACTCAGGGAAAGGGGCCTGTCTACAGTCGCCAGCAAGCCAGAAGACACCAGGACAGGCCTGCCACACTGAGGCGGTAGGGGCACCCAGAGAGAGTACAGAAGTGGCATTCTGTGTGGGCTAGTTTGGGATTGGAGAAGACCCAATTTACAACTTGAGGTACCCTACTCATACAGGAACATTCTTTTGGCTGTGAATGCTTAATCCTATGTCCTTCACAATGTGGGTATCAGGAAATCAGGCCGGAGAGAGGCAGAGTCCATCGGCTGCTAGCGAGGGGGAAGAGTCTGCATGTGCAGGGCATCATAGGTATCCTTGGTGGCTGTGCTGAGGCCCTGGTGGAAGGAGATTGGAAAAGAAGAGTGGTCAAGAGCCTGGGCTCCAGGAAGACCCCTGCCCCAGTTTGTAGCATCTCCTTTCCAGCTAAATCCTCTCCCAGTTCTCCAGGTGCTAAGACCCATAGCAACTGGCCCCAGACAGCGTCCCATCAAGCCAAAGAGAAAGAAGCTTGCCATCCTCAGATCCAGAGCTGGAGTCCTGGGAGAGGACCAGGTGTGCTCCTGAGAATTTGCTTGCTATAGTCCTGCACCCATGAGAGGCCTGGACTTGACACAGGGAGAGTGAAGCTCCTGGACCTCAGCCCTCCCTCCCTGTGAGCCTCCTTCCCAGGCCTGGCCACCATGGCTTGTCCTTTGTCAGGGAGCAGAAGGTAAGGTTGGTCCAGAGTCTGGGAAGGCACAGGCCACACCAATTTCCAGCAGATGGCTTCTGGGGCCCTTTTGATGTTCACTTTGTACTCTAAGTTTGACAACTCAAGCCCAGAACCAAGGAGCCAAAAGGAGAGACATGAATCCATTGTGGATCCTGTTCTAGAAAAGTAGACTACACTTAGTTTGCGTAATCATTTGTACTAATTTACATAAACCAGGCATCTGATTACAATATCATTTTGCTTACTTTCTGTTTCTTCCACCTTCCTGTAAATCCTCCCAGATCTTAGGTCCAAGGATTCAAGACTTTTGCAAGAGCCACATGCAAGACAGGGAGTCACTTGTGGAGAGCCCTTGGCCTACTCTGTCTGCACCTTTGGAGGGCTGTACTTCACTTCTGCTGCTGTCTACTGTGACCAAAAACTCCTTGGGGCTCCTGGGGCCTCAAATTCCGTGGGACTCCTGTGGCCTCCAGGTTGGAGTTAAGTGATCTGCTCAAAGGCTGAGTCCCATCTACCCTTGGCACTTCCTGGCAGTGGTGGTGCCACTGGCCGGCATGATGCTGGCTTTACCCTGCCCAGGAGCTGGTAAGGGAGCCTCAATCTCACCCCCTGTCAGACAGTGTCACTCAGGAAGGAAGGCCCAACTCTTACCTGGTAAAGACCATCATTCCCCTTAGCTCTCCGCCGCTGCAAAACGAGAAGGATTAGAAAGTAAGGCAATCAGTAATGGCATGTTTGCTCAAGAGCCGCACTCAAGGGGTCCCTGGGAAGTCAGGTGCCTGTCTCCCAGCTACCACCTAGCCCTGGTGTTGCAGGCAGCCAAATTACATGGAAATATTATAGGCAGTTAAACAGGGTCAGGCCCTCAAGGAGACAAGATGGAAGACAAGGTGACCTTGCAACTTGGAAGAGACAGACACACCCATATGGGCCACACCTCATGACCAAAACAAAAAGAGGAAACACAGCTACATACTTCCCCAGGAATGGGCATTAGGGATTAATATCCTAAATAGTATCAATCACCTTGAAAGAGCCCAAATGAGTCACTAACCCAACCCCCAACAGGAAGAGACC
>NDGN011452892.1:0-17233 GCA_002564285.1 Tympanoctomys barrerae
TTATATATATGGATATTTTTTCTTTTATTTTGTGAAAAAAGAAACAAAGTCTTGTAACAGATTAAGAGGATAGCAACACTTAATATTCAAAGTCGTTACTCAGAGCTTTTTTTAAAAAAAAAGAACAGTACAAGGTCCCCTGAAAAGACTTCAGTGTTGAGAGGTGGGGCTTCTTGAAAAGTAATTGGGTCAAGCAGTCACTGCAGTCATCGGCATCCTCTGCCATTTCACAACTAAATGCACCACAGAGAAGTGGATCCTGATTGAAGGGCTATTCATGCAAGGATGACCCAGAGTACTGTATTTTTGACCCCAGCTCTTCCCTTTTCTCCATTTCTTGGGTGTCATGGATTGAGCAGATTTCCACACCATTCTCTTCTGCCAAGAGCCTCAGAACTCACCGACCATCATTGGAATCCACTAAAATCCTGAACTACAATAAACATGTCCTCTTTTAAGCTGTGAGTGTCAGATACTTTGTCCTAGTAGTGAGAAAGTCACACACACACACACACACACACACACACACACACCGCCTAGGAATTACCAGTGGTTGAAATTTAACTGTAATTACCTTTTAGTTCCTCTTCTAGTTCCTGCTTACCCTATGTGGATGACTTAAGCAATCAATGAGTGGCAAACAACACACCATTAAGGGGTTGGAGGACAAAAAGGCAGGATGTTGGTACTCAGAAAGAACAATATACTTTGCAAAGTCAAGCGGCAGCTCTAGCTGGAGTCAATCCCAGGGACACTCAAAGTATGGACTATCTGAAAAAGCTTTGGTGCCACAACTATCTTACTTTTTGTAAACTGCACACTTCAGCTAAGCTGTCTGTGAAATGCAGGGTAAAGTTTTGGGGAGTTTGACTGGGGCCAGGGATACGAAAACTGCATCTTTCCTAATGCATCAGAGAAAGGAACACCATCAACAGCATTTCTTTTCTACTTTGATATCTCTTAGTTATTCAGGCAGGAGTTTGAGAAAAGTTTTTTATGCAAATTATCTGCTCTTTTAACTAATGCATTGAAATGAAAACCAGATGGTATGGTATCAGAATTTAATTGTTGAAACCAACCTCCAGTGCACTGCCTCACTTGAAAAATGGTATCTGTAAAGGCCCTCACGTTTCCGTGGCCTAGAACATGAAGATAACAAGTTGAGCTTGAATCACTGACAGCAAAAGGAAAACGCAAACAGTGAGAACCAGTGGGCCTGACTTACTCATAGGTGTTTGCCAGATGCTTCAGGAAAGCCAACTGCGCTCAGCACCAACCACATCTGCCTGACGAATAGCAAAAAAGTTTTCAGGCGACCACAGAGGAATTAAGCGCCCGCAGACAAATGACCCATGAGGTCTTAATGACTCTAGTCCAAACAGACAGCAACAGCCCACTAAGGGGACTGCACCTGGATTTGCAGGTTAATGATCTTGCGTTTTACAACTTAATGGAGCACACACAAAACCAGACTGAAAGTAATTGAATGATAGAACAGAAACACACACCCTGGCACTTCGTAAATAAAGTATTTTAATACTAATTACAATTAAATTGCTTTCCTTAATATGATGCTGCAATCACCCAATATCCCGTTCAGTGCCCGACTCTTCCTTAAACAAGCAGCAAATAGAACTCACCAAGTCTGAGAACGCAGTCATGCATGTGAGCCACGCTTCTTTCACTGGCACAGTGGCCACTGCACTTGACTATGGATGGAAGTGTTGCCATCATTGTGCTTCTTTTCCATTTGGTGTGCACACATCAGAAATCTCTGGGTCTTGTACAACACATCAGAAAAGTAAAAAAAAAAACAAACAAACAAACTATGAATTGGAATACACAGCATTGGTTTCTACTTGGTCTCTACTTTGAGAAAATTGTTGACAATGCTTTAAGAAAAAAGTCATCCAAGCCCATCTTTGTTTTCCTTTCTTAGTACTGGAAATGTCTCTGATTATAAAGCCCCACAGTGAATGCGCAGTGGCCTTGTTCAAGTGCTCTCCAGGCTTACCTTGGGCAATGCCCCTTCCTTGGGCTTTCTGGCTTGCTGAGTGTCTTAGGGCTCTCTATGAGCCATTTCTACCATACGTGGTAGAGTTTATCTATAGTTTATCTACTGCCTTTCTGGTTTCTTGAGCTCTGGAAAGTGGCCTGTGTTGAGTTTCCAAACCTAGAAACAGTGAATTCTTGATGAATATCGAATGGATTTAAATAAAGTGAAGTGTTAAAGAAGGACATTAAAGTACTAGCTTATGTCAATCATAAAAAGCTCATTGTATTTATTTCCTTAACCAATGAAGAGAATATGCTTATCTGGAATCTTAGTTGTGGAAGAATCAATAATAAAAGTAAATATATAAGTTCTGATTTTTATGATATTATTTAGTGTACAAAGAATATATAAACCATCCAATAAGCAGAAGCACTATTTGTCAATGCTGAACTGCATTAGCTCTCAAGATGTTCCTCCTCACCAAAACCCTAAGAAATAATACTCTTTATTATTCCACCTTATGGGTATAGAAATTGAGGCATACATTAGGAGATTATCACTGCCTTTTGCGGCCAAGTGATGGATCAAGTTTAAATTTAGAGCAAAAGGCCCTGGAGCTTGTACTTATAACAATCTCTCCATATGACACTCAACATGTATGTGTTGTGAATTCAGTGAATTCAAATGTGAGAAAGTCACTAATGACCCAAATTAAGGAGACTGACGAAAGCTATACAGGAGGGGAAAAATAACCACTTTAAAGACCAGGAAGAGTCAATGTTGGACAAGAAATTGCAGTAAGCTTTTTTTTTTCTTTATTTGTATTTTAGGACAGGGTCTACAGGGTCTCACTACAAATATCAGACACAGTGATCCTTCTGTTTACAGCCTCCCAAGAGCTGGGATTACAGAGAAGCACCACCATGCCCAGTCTCAATTGCCATCTCAGCACGCCTTGGGGGCAGGGATGGCATGGCAGGCCTGGAATCAAACTCCTGGCCCTTGAGTCTGCCTAAGCAGGTACTTTAATCTGCTGAGCTATTTGGCTGATCCTTGAAGAAAACTTTAACTGCCATCCTAAATTTATTCAGAGGTCCTTGCTACCAAGGATCCCCAAACAGTGGTACTCATCCATTACTCCCACATCTTAGAGCCATAAAATCCTGGCTTCATCAAAGAAGCAAAAGAACCACAGTGCAACCGTCCTTCCTAAAACCTCCAGCACAGACCTCGTAAAAGGCACAAAAAGGACACTGATGGGCCTTGTGCTACTCAGGAAAAAGTGTCCAAAATATCACAGGGCTTGTAGAACAGACAGTGTCTGTGCACTGTCACATACAGTCCCCAGGAAGATATGTCCTTAAGTGCTCACTTTGTCCAGTTAAACAGCGGCTAGTTACAGCATCTGCACACTCATTCCCGAGCCTGGAGTAGCAACTAATTGATCCAATGCTGTGAATCTCAGACTTAAATACACAGAAAACATTTAAATTTCTTCTCAGTTTCCAAAGTTTTTTTAATTACAATGGTTGTTTATATATGCATATATTTGAAGCTGATGATAAATACTTTTATTCTGTGGTTGGGAAATGAGCAGCTACTAATGAGTAGTAACACAATTATGTATTATAAAATAATCACAGACTCAGAATTCTATTTATGGAAATACTTTCCCAGGAACCTTTAAAATTAATTTAAAAAAATAACTTACAAAACAAACAACTAAATGATATTAACATCAGAAGACTATATGCAAAGATGTTTACTGTTGTATAATTTGTATTCAAATAATATTAGATGCAGTAAGGCAATTGTTCTTGTATTGATGCAGTAGGTAATAGTTCAGCTATTAAAAAAGCTACAATTTACTTGTGTAATTCCATAGGGGAAATGTTCATGTAATATTCGTGACATAAAAAATATTAAATTATTTTTAAAATTTGATAATTGACCATGTTTATCTTTAATGAATCTTTTAAAATGCTAAAAATAAACCAGGGGTTGCTTTACAGTAGTAGTATTGTTTTTAATCATTCGAGACTTCCAGAATTTTCTACACTAAAGTGCATAATTTGTACTATTAAAATTATCCCCAGTGTGATTTTCTTCAGTTTATACACAGTTTCTGGTACTTGACTAAGATCTGGGCTGTGTAATCAAAAGCTACAGCTTGTGATTTGATTTCTACTTGGAAGAGCCCACAGTCAGTGAAAGAAGGCAATACAATCAAGCCCTCACTTAAGGCAAAAAGAAATTGTTTTTCATAATGGCGCAATTAGGAAGACAGGAAAGTCAATAGAGGCAACAATTTAGCAGCTGGGAGAAAGCGAGAGAAATGCTCTGTGGAGGTCACTTTTCTTGGCCTTAGAAGAAGGGTCACCCCTTTAGGCTGTGCCCTGAGGCCCAGAAGGCCTGGAATTCTCCTTAGTTGCTGTTGAGTGAGGCCCCCCAGTCATGTCCTGTGACAGCAATAATTGAGGGCCACCAAAGACAGAAAATGTGTCCTTGTTTGAGTATTTGAATTTCTCTATGTTAGAAAACAGGTAAATACCTAAATAATGAACACTGGCAAATGTACAAGCAAGAAGGACTCTCCGATTTAGCAGAGAGAGGGAAAACTGACAATGTTAGAGTCCATGTTTCCCTGAGATTCATTAACAGAATACCCATTTATACAACCTCATTGGAAAAAACTAACAAACAAACCACAAAATAAAAACATCTTCCAAAATGAAATTCAACAGTTGCCATGCCAACCAAACTGAATAGGATGGAAAAAAATACGTTGGAAGAAAAACAGATATTTTAGTTCACTCTTCTTGTTTCAAGAAATTTTGGAGTAGTTCTGATAAACTTATACTATCAATATTAACTATCCCATTTCACCTCATTTTTTGTAAAACGAGGATTCTGTTATAGCTGATATGTGGATTACACTTTTAGAAATATCCCACCACTTCATTTTGGATTGCATGGCTCTTTAAACTATGATTCTATTAACATTCTAGCTCTCACAGCAACTGTATGCTTATGGAAAACATCTTGCCTTTTTGTGGGTCGTAAGATAGTCTAATCAGCTTATTCAGTGTGATGAACGCAGTGTCACTCCTTTGATCTTTTCGTTATTTTCTTCTTTTGTTTTGCTTTTTTATTTTAAATAGAAGACAAAAAATAATAAAGCCAACATTCACACTAATGCACAACATTCCCTGTTATGTTTTGAACACTGACCCCGAACAATATATGTCACATTCCAAACTTTCCACTACCTTAGCAAGCAACCTATTTGTAAACTAGTTCTGTGGAGATGTCAACCAATTAATTTGAGGTCACTCAGGTGTGTTCTATTCCAGGATAACTTGGTTATAAGAGGAATATAAATATTATTATAAGAGAAAATTCAGGCACAACACACACACACACACACACACACACACACACACACGGAAGATCATATAAAACTCAAGGTGAAGCTCATGAGGTAATGGAAGTAAAGGCTGAAGGAATTCACTCTGAGGTCAAGCGCATCACCAGAAGCTAGTAGGAAGCATAGGACATTGTTTCTTCTGAGCCCACAGAGCCCTCAGAACAAACAAGCCTTGCCTGCACCTTGTTTTCAGAATTCTATCTCCTAGAATTGTAAAAAGGAAAAGAAATTAATGCTATATGAATCCATCTAGTTTATGACCTTTAATTAAGTCCACTCTTGGATTATACTTTTCAAGTAGGCTGAAAATAATTCATGCTAATAGTTATCCAAATTGGTGTCATCAGACACAGGCAGATGATATTTTCAAAAAATCGTCTACCGAAGGTGAGATGGCACCAGGGGCTTTGAGGACTTCCTAGGATCCCTTCCCTGGGCTGCTTGACTAAAAGCTACACGGTGCTTTTGGTCAGATGTGTCAGATATATTTTCAGGTATGGTTCCAGCAGCACAGAACTAGATTCCTGTACTTTATTGCCGTGCACAAGTATGTAGGTTACTTTTGCCACTGTGTGAAGGGATGCGCAATCTGTAAGGCTATGCCTACCCCGTTTCCTTCTTCACAGAGACTATGCGGAGTCTTTTGTTCTCAGTTTGTTGTGCTCCTAATATGAACATCAGGTTTGTTTGGCTAATGGAGACACGTGGTCTGGAGGCACCATTAGAGTCAGTCCTCGGAAGTACACCTCAGTTTGTCCGTGTGATTCCACACTCCTTCCGGACATTGGCCATGGGAAATTTGCTGGCCCCCAGATGAAAGATGAAATCAGTGGCTATTTCAGGCATTGTTGTTTTAGTGAGGAAGACAGTTCATTAAGTTAGAGTGGTAGATGATGGAAATGTTAGTTCTTATCAAATGAATGACCTCGTTAGGTAGACAACCAGTTATATGGAGAGAGCAGCCAGACAACGCAGCTCTGTGTGCAGATACAGACATCCTGACTTAGCAGACAAACATCTAATTCAATTAGCAACCCACTGCGTTCAGCCTGGCTAATGGAGGAATTCAGTTCTCTTCAAGCTAGACTGATGGTGGGGAAACGATAGCACAGTGCTTCTGAAGCTGTCACTGAAAACTTTAAAAGGTTCAGTATCACTGGGCTAGACTCTGGAATGGAAAGCTGCAGGGGAATCTCAACTCCATCCCAACATTTGTGGAAAAATCAACCTGGGGCATAGATTTTAAACAGTGAAGTAAGCTCTGACAACTAGCAGTGTGTATTACACACCTCATTACTGAGATCAAACAGTCAACACACAGGACTTAAGTAAGATTATGTACTAGATTACAGTTTGTAATTACAAATACAAGGTTTATCCCATATCCCATGTTTATGGAGAGTAAAATAGTGTGAGGAGGTAAGATAGAGGTATCAGTACAAAAGGATTTATTTGGACTTATCAAATTACCATAAGGAAGCCCAGCCAAATAGCTCAGTGGATTAAAGTGCCTCCTTAGACAGATGCAGGGGCTGAGAGTTTGATCTCTGGGCCTACCTTGCTGACCCTGCACCTGGGGCTCACTGAGATGGTGATTGAGAAAGGACGTGGTGGCATGCTCCTGTAATCCCAGCACTTGGGAAGCTATAAACAGGAGGATCACTATGAGTCTGATCTAGTAGTGAGACACCAAACACCCTGCAGGCCCTTCCATAAAATACAAAACAAACAAACAAAAAAACAAATTACCATAAAATATGCAATTTTACAGGAAAAAAGTACTATATATATTATATATATATACATATATATATATATATATATATATATATGCTTTTTACAGTGGTATTTGGTTCACAACAACAAGTTATAATAGTTCCCATCATTGCCACTTAACCAGAAAAAAATATTGTTTGGTTGATCTCTTTCCTTGAAAGGTGTACTAGTCAATCATAATTGCCAATTTGACTGGATTCATAAACTTCTGGGAAGATGGCTGGGTCTTAGAGGTGTTATACACATTGGTTGATTGACTCAGGGCTGTTCATAACTGCATGTGCTGCTAGGGTCTCAGACCCATGGCTCTGGAAACATGGTGGTGAAAGATACTGATCTCCTGCTTGAGTTCTTCTCCTCTGTTCTACTTCTTAACTACCAAGCAGCGAATATTTTGGCTCCAGTACATGACTGCTCACCCTTTGACCCAGGGAAACATAGACTCTAACATTGTGAATCAAAGTAAATTTGTCATCCTTTAATTCGTGGCCATTGGCCATTTTGTTGCAGGAATGTCAAACCTGATTCATAAAAAAAAAAAAAAAAATCAATACAAAGACTAAGGTCCTGATGATAACTACACCTGAACGTGTTGTTTAGAAATCTCTGGGACAGACTTGCAGGAAGAGTTTAGAGAGCTTTGGAGATTAAGACTAGGGAAAGACTTGAATCCTGTGGACAGAGCTTCATGGGTAAACCTGTTGAGAACCCAGAAGACTTGGATGGTGATCTGAGTGTGGAGAATAAACACCAAGTTTATATGCTTTCAGAAGAGAATAGGGACTTCAGTAGGAATTCAACAAGGTATCATGCATGTCACAATTTGCCAGAAGAAGTAGTCCCTATCTTATGCACGTCCTAAGACTTTGTGCAATGCTGAATCAAAGCAATAGAGTAATTAATCTTGTGAAGGTAATTTCAAGGTAGCCTAACATTCTTGATGTGGGATGAGCAATATGAGTTATTTTTAACCAGGTTTATTGTTAAAATTATGAGACAATCAGAGAGAGACTTGATAAACTTCATGTTTGGTCTGAAATAAACCATGTATAAATGTATATATTTGAGTGCAGAGGACATACAGATGAAACTGTGCGGTGCTATTTAAAAGAAAGGAAGTCTTTGAACTGTAACACGAGTGAACATGCCTTGAAGCCCTCATTAGACCCAACAGGACAATATATGTCACAGGCTCAAAACCCCAAAACTTTAATAAAAAGTTGAAAAATGAAAGAGTCAGAGAGGACAGTCCTAAAGACTAAAATCTCTGAAGCTATCAGAAAGGACAGCATCATATTCATTCCCAAGGATGTACTGCACTAGACTCAGACATACAGGCACTAATAGGCCTCTGCAGCCTTGCTCCAAGGAAGCCTGGCTATTGACAATAGACTTAGGCATAGTCTACACGCTGTTTTGTTTGGGTTATACATAATTCAAAGAAAGGTCTAAGAAGGCAGAAATGTGTGCCCCTGGGAGGTGGATACATGACTCTGTGAGAATAAAACTAAACTTCTCCTCAGGAAATTGTACATGTCAAGAAAATGGAATACCTATAAAAGAAAGGTTCAGGCAGTTAGAACAGAAGCACTTATACTGTAATCTGCAAGATCATAGAGGCCCAAACCATCTGAAATTCATATCTCACCATTCTGTATTCTGGGCACTGAATAAGGAATACAGGATTTAATGTTTACACTTTTGAGTTTTGTTTGGGCTCAATTATTTACTACCTCGATCTGTTTCTCCAGAATGGTAGTATCTATGCTGAGCCATTTTATGTTTTGGATTTATGACATTTATTTGTTTGTTTGTTTAGTTGTACTGGGAACAAACTCATGACCTCACACTTGTCAAGGAGGTCCAGTGAGGCTGAGCTATATCCCCAGGCCTTACTTTGCTTATTTTTATAGGAGTTTACACTTAAGAATTTGTACAGAGTCTCAGAGGAGACTAGGACTTGGCATTAGAGCAGTGCTAGAAATATTGAAACTTTAGAAAGTGCTTATTGTACTTTTTGTAAGAAAAATAATTGCATTATTGGTTGTATAAGTTATTTGTTTTACATTAGATGGGATATGAATGCTTTATTCTGTTCATTTGCAGATTCAGTAGTCTAAGGAAAAGTGATGAGGTGTCAAGTTGACAAAGGATATTGTTATGCCCACTAATCTTAGTTGCAGCATGACAGCATTAAGACACTTCTAGAAAGATTGCTCTAACATAGGGGCACTATCCGCATCAACGAACCAATGCCGTGATGTTCACCGCTGATTGTGCTACTAGGATGCAGGGCCCCAGGGGAGGATCAGGGTCACCTAGGACTTGACGTTGGAGTGCACATCATGCGCTGGTGCTCCAGCATGCCCTCTGCCCTGATGTTTCTACCTTGTGGGCCGCCCAGTGCAGATGGACGGCTCCCAAAATGTGAATCAATCTTCTCTTTGAAATTGTAAGCATTGGCTGAGGAAAGGGAAACTTGATAAATACAAAAGGTCAGTCTTAAAGAGAACCACTGTAAGCAGTATCTTGTAGGAGAACTTTGCTTGTATTTCAACTTGCCTAGTGATAAGCAAAGGTTATGTAATTTTCGCTGGTCTACGGAAAGGAGCAGATAATGCTTACTTGTTTTGTCTGTATTTTTTTAATTGAATCTCCTTTTTCTCCTCTTGGTTTCTTATACATTTCTCTCTGTTTTTCATTCTTCTTCCAATTTTTCATGTATATATCTGGTAATATGAATAACTCATTGGAAGACGACCCTATGCATTACAATAAATATAAATTCATTTTTTTTCTTAAATGAAATTCTGTATCACTTGTGATTTTTCTTTTTCGATACTATTTTGTACTCTATTAAATAAAATACAAAAATTTAAACATTAATAAATTTGACTAAAAAAAGAAATAAATTAATTGGAGCTCTGTAATGAGATGATAAAAATAGAACTAAGGGGCTGAAATTTTTCCCAAATGTTGACAGCCAAAATTCTTCAGATTCAAGAAGCTCAATGAAGTCCAGGAAAGATAAATATAAAGAAATGCAAACTTAGACATGCTGTAATGACCCTGTAGAATACCAAAGATATTTTCAAAGCACCTGTACATAAAAAGCAAAGTTATCAAGAAAATAATGTCAATTAGAGATCTGACTGACTTCTTAAAACCACAATGGAACTAAAAGTAATGATGATATTTCTCTTTTGCTTTCTCAGCTATCACTAGCATAATTATTTAATGATTTTTACCGGTAATTTTCAATTGTTTCCACTCTGGTTAAGAATATTTATTATTGGGGCCCGGGAGGTGGCTCAGTGGAATAAGTGCTTCCCTGGCAAGCGCAATGGCCTGAGTTCAATCCCTGGTTCCGCAAAAAAAAAAAAAAAAAGAATATTTATTATTAAATTTTAATTTCTAGAAGTTCTATCTGTTTTAAAACATTTACCTGGTTATTTTGATATTGGCCAGTTTATTAATCATAATACTGATACTCTGTTATTTCTTAAGGATATAAATTATATATATATTATATTATTTATCATAAAATAATTCCAGCAGCTGTAGAATTTGAAGACTTTTTCCTGTCAATGATTCTGCTCACTCTCAGAGTGTGCCATTTACTCTTATATTTTAACTTTTTTTTCTCATAATCACATCTACTTTTGCATGCTTTCTGGATATTTTGTTGAAGGTAGTGACTAAGGTTAATTTTTTTGTAGACGGCTTGCATGTGCTTCTATTAGGACATAGCATCACTTCCACACTAAGATCACTTTACTTTTCTCTTCTTTTTTGAAACAGGGTCTCGCTATGTAGCCCAGGCTGGCCTCGCACTTGCGGGGATCCTCTTGCCTCAGAAGGATCACTCTAAATCAACTTCTCCACTTCAATTTTTTTGGAGCCAGAAAGATAGAAGAAATTCTGGCTTCAGACCTGCATGGAGTATACACCGTGGTTATGACATCCCTGCAGAATGTTTTTCTTCAATTTGATTAAAGACTGAAATACGCAAGTCCTCCCATTACCACAACTTCCTGAGAGAGGAAATATATGTTTTTCTACTTCAATGTTTTTTGGTAGATACTGTTACGATAGTGGGGGTTCTGTATACCAGAATTAGAAGGAGGCCCCAATCTGTCTGCTGGTGGTATTTCTCTTTTGCTTTCTCAGCTATCATTATGTAATTTATTTAGTGATTTTTTTACAAGTAATTTTCAATTGTTTCCACTCTGGTTAAGAATATTTATTATTATATTTAAATTTCTAGAAGTTCTGTTCTAAAACATTTATCTGGTCACTTAGATACTGGCCATTTTATTAATCATAATACTGATACTGTGTATACTGATACATTTAGTGTCTTCCTAGGAAAGTAGCACCACTGAGTAGAGCTTTCTATAGTGATGGAAATCTGTGCAGTCCACCATGATACCCACTAGCCACCATGGTTATTGACTACTTGAGACATAGCTTGTGCAACTGAAGTATTGAATTTTTAATTTTACTTAATTCTTTAACATTTAAAAGTAGCCACATGTGGCACCGGGATGTACTGGACAGTGTGGCTCTAGGTTGACAGAGATTAGCAGCTGCTTCTGGGTTCCAGTGTTTCTAGGGCTTTCCTTTGACATTAATGTTTCACTTTTTCTTTACTCTTTCTTGTTGCTGTTCATATGATTTTAAAAACTTCATTAAATTCCATATTGAAATGTTTTAAGATAAAAAAAATTCTAGTCCAGAAGAGGAGAGAAGTCCTGTCTGCTAGCAATAATTGGAAAATCAGGCAGGTAGTTACAGGTAAATGTATTAAGAATTGTAGGGACTACAGGCCCAACCCATAGTGTCCGGCTTTATTTAAGTTTCTCTATAAAACAAAGATGTGCACAAGTTTTCTATGAAAAGTAAATGATTGTTTGGATAATAATAATAATTAAAAAAAGAATTGTAGGATGAGGGCACAGGCAGATAGCTCAGCAGATTAAAGGTCCTCCTGCTTAGGCAGATGAAGGGACCAGGTTTCAATTCCCAGTGTGCTGTGTGGACCCCACCCCCAGGGTGCACTGAGACATCTATTGAGACTGGGCGTGGTGGTGTGCACCTGTAATCCTAGTGCTTAGAAGGCTAAAAACAGGAGGATCAGTATGAGCCTGATCTGTGTGGTAAGACCCTGTAGACCTTGTAGCAAATGAGTAGAAAAAAAAAAGAATTATAAGGTGAAGGCCAGTCATTTGTCATTAATAAATCTATCAAGGGAGTATGTATACAGTTCCCACATCAGATTCAGTGGGCTAGCATTTCATGGTGGTAAGGTTTTATTTGTGTTAATATCACTCAGCTCTCTGAAAGTTAGTTCTATCATCAGTAAATTAAGGATAATATTATTAGTGACAAAACTATAAAACTTTTGAGATATATGTCATATTTTGTTTGGATGATTTACGTCCACTTCAACACTTTTAATAATACAGTTTGGATATACATAATGAAATTGTGGTTGACATAAGTTTCTCTTCTAAATTATTTTAAAATCCATTTGGTAATCATAGTAGGAGAAAAGAGATTTTTAGTTAAAGCAAAATAAATAAATAAATAAACCAGCCATACAATCCCAAGCCTTTTCAATAAGACCAATTATATCTCCGCAGGCATAATGGAAAATAGTTTGCACTTACTCTCATGGTTTATGCTTACTGTGCTGCTTCACAATATTTCTCCCTAACTACCAAATCAGAAGCAGATTGATACAAAAACACAATCCATCTTTGCCTTCCAAATGATTGGCCAACAAATGAGAAACTGATGACACATCTGTATTGCAGGGTGCATAACTCACAATGGCATTAGAAAGCCTTGCCTGATTTTATGGACATGGAGAATGAAGTTTGCAGATAAATTTATGTCTTTCTGTAAGTTAAACACCCCTGTGCTGAAATGTCTTCACTCCGTTGCCTTAGAACATCCTTAATCCTCAGGCTTGTCAGATGTTCTTTTACTGGGTCCTTTTGGACTCTAAATCTGTCAGAGAGAAATATATTAAGTGTGACTCAATTTTCAAACAGAATCTGAAGTTGTGAGTGGCAGTGTCACTGACAAGGATGTATCGCCCCCTCATGCAACCCTTTAAACAAGCGGTCCATACAAGTCACGTGGTCCTCAACATTTCCATTAGAAAGCAGTCAGATATGTGCAGTTCCTGCTTTCCTTATATTACCCATCTTCTGATACCACCAAATGGTGCAATCCTGAGGACACAACAACAATATATTGCGCACACACATGACCCCTTTCCACCCCACGTTTCAGTTGGAATGGAAATAAAAGGACTTAAAAATTATGATTGTAATCTCCAGGGCAAGGGACAATCATTTTGACAGCTACAAAGAGTACCCTGAGAAATACTGGAAATTGGTTTAAAAGCTATCATCCAAGACACAAGGCAGAGATAGGTTTGTTGTCTGAATTGGCCGTTTCTCTCTGGGATTTCTGAAGACTTAAAAATAGGTTAATTCAGGAAAATTTTCCCCTAATGTTCTTTGGAGTGTAAGGTTGTACAAAGTCCTGGAGTGGTGATGTTTTAGCAGACCTGACTGAGTAACCAAGTGTGTGTCTTTCACTCAACTGGTAATGTTTATGCTTCAAGCCCTAATTAAGACAAAGTGGATTAGATTCTTTTGGGAGATATGTTGGAAGGAAAATCCCCAGAATAGTACTAGGTACTAAATAGATACTCCATCATATCTATATTCTAGATATTATATCCCCCTTTGTTCTTATGTAGGCCACCTTGCTTTGCTTCTTTATACGTCCTCACTGAGGGCAACAGAGAAGGTGCTAATTGTGCCCCAGGAAAACTATAGTTAGCTGACAGAGATTTCATTCCCTGAGAATGGGCAAGAAATAACTTTAGCATCTTAATAGGAAATGTGCGCCAAATAGAGGAAGGAAACAAGTTTGCTCAGAAGTGTGGAGGGAATCATGGTCCACCTTCTTTAAACTGTGTGTGTTCAGCGTTCATATCCAACCATCACAGAAACCTGTGTCCTGTAATGTCACGCTCTTCACACAAGCAGAACAGAGCCTGATGGAATTGAGGCAGCTTTCTTCAGCGGCTTTCACTGATAGAACAAACTCATCAGCTTCTCTGAAGTGCAGTACGCATGTGTGTTAACTTTTAAAATTGAAATAGAATCAGCATCCTGGTAAGGTTAAGGGGAAAGCTCAATGGCAGCTCCATGCAGTGAGTGTATAATAGATGATAGCTATTAGTGATTTGACATAAAATACCGTGTGATCAATTTTCCATGTCAATTCAACTGGATCATGACACACCTCACCATGTGGTTTAACAGGATTTTTGGGTGTGTCTGGTTCTTAAAAATATTTCTGGCTGAGATAAATATTTGAAGTTACAGAGTAAATAAAGCAGATTCCCCTTTTATTGGGGGTGGGGCTTGCTGATCTCACCCTATGAAGTTCAGAGTGGAATAAAAGCCTGAAAGACAGATTTCTCTCTCTGACTGACAGTCTTCACCTGAGAACAAGCCTCAGTTCATGGCTTTGAATGTGGCGTCATGTTGAAATACACACCAACAGTTTCTGGCTTCTCAGACCTTGCTTTTAGGCTGAGAACCATGCCACTGATTGTTCTGCACATGAACCTCTGAGAGTCTCTAATCATGTTAGGTCAAACAGATACCTTCCTTTTGGATCTTTTAATCTGACGACTGCTGACTAAAACACATATGTCTTGAAACACAATTTTAATGTTACCATTTTCCTCTCTCCACACAGCCATTCTTTTAAATCCAAACATACCTACCTGAGGCTATCCAATAATAAGCCATCAACTGATCCACATAAATAAGATGATAGATTAAACTGCCAGATAAGAGACATCCCAGAGGTATCTCCTGGTGAGAGGGCAACAGTGCCTAGAAGGCACCTTGACAAATTTTACTAACTTATGCAGAATCTCCCACATGTCAATGTTTCCATTCTTCGAAAAGAAATAAAATCCACATGACGATTGCTGCTTTATCATCATAAATTGTTGAAATGAGTATCTGATATCCATAACATGAAAGGAAGGAAAGAGCACATGAACCGAACCAAAGAATAGCAGTCCCCAAATCAGAGGCTACACTTACCATATTTTAAGAAACAGAGAAATGAGAAGTGGAAAAACAATGATTCTGAAATAAAGAAAATTTGAGTTTATTCAGATTTCAAATAGGATATAGACATGGCAACCACAGCCAGATTGGTGATAAAACAGTAGATTCGTCACAGAACCATTATCAATACCTGCTAGACTTGACTTAACACTCTAGTTAAATTAACCTACAGCCAAAATTTGGGCAAACGAGCTCTAATCCTTGAAGAAGAAAGACTAAGTAGTCCCAGAAACACTGAGAAGCTATGGAAATGGTGGGCAGAGGGGGTGACACTGGTAAAAGCATAAGTCTCCCAGAGGAGAAATTGCCCGAGAAAACCTTTCTACATGTCTCAGCTACACCCAAAGAATCTTTATTCTCCCCAGAAACAGAACCCTGATTTCAGGTTTTCTGAACCCAAGGGTGTAGTCTAAACTTTTCATCCTGCCTCTTTAGCAAGAGGGGCAAGAGGTGACAGACCCACACAGAGCAGGAAGCTGACACCATCCTGAGCAGTGATTTTCTGTTATCTCTAAGAACACACATGGTTTTCCTCCTACTGAGGAGATAAGTGCTAAAGGCCTACCACGGGCTATTTGAGTCAAAAAGAAAATAAGCAGGAAAGCAGCTTCCTGTAGCTCAGAGGCCTCCAGAAGCAGGCCTACCAGCCTGAGTTTCACAGAAGCGTTCAGTCTTGATAAGCATGGTGTGAGACAGAGGGACGGCCTACGTGTTTCGCCGGGCTCAGAATGCTTGCTGTGAGGTGCTATGAGCCCACGGCAGTGCCTAAGCCTCTGTGAACCTACTTCATTACGGGCCACAGGGAGCAAATGACCCTGTGTGTGCGTGACACGTGTCTCCCTCAAGGTCCCTTACCTGGGGGCAAGTACTTAATAAGCAGCAAAGGCTGTTATTATTACTGCTATTTTCTGTCCTCCCCGTATGCACATTCTAGATGGGACTCTGCAGCTAACCTACTCCATAAAGAGCCTAGAATAGAAGACAGGAATTCCAGACTAAAGTCATTTATTAACTCGTCAGTACATCCTTACTGAACACACAGTCTACTTGGCAGTATGCTGCTACCTGGAGAGGCTGAGATGGATTCGCGATGCTGTGTGCCCCGTGGAAGCTGCGTCAAGGGATTCGGGGTGCTCAGAGGATTCCCCTCCCTCTCACAGGTGAGCCCGGACAACCCACACCAACACTCAGGCTTGTGAGCACACTCACAGGAGGGTCTGTTTCTGTGAAAATGAAGGAACAGGGACCGGAAACAGGGTCTCTTTCTAAAGTAATGTGTATCTCTAGCAAAAATATATATATTTTTTCCAACGTGGTAACCAGATGCTGTTTGTTCCCTTTACAATCGATATAATGAATGCGACTTACAGAGCTAGTTAATGTACAGTCGCATCCAGATTTAAATTCTGGAGCCTCCCCTTGGCATCCGAGGGGCACCGCCTGCCTCCCAGGTGGGCACGCGCCGGTGGGATCCCTGTCTCATCCTAGATGCTACACCAGTGCCTGCGGTCTGAGCGCAGCTTCTCTGAGCCCAGTGCCACATTGGTGTCATGGGTCTGTGGCTGGGACAGGAGGGGCAGAGGCTCAACCGCCTCCATACAAGACTTTCGTTATCATTTCTCCTGGTTGTATTTCTACCTGCCCTGATTTTCTTTTTAGCTCTGTGTTAAATATGGGACAAAATGATCATCTTTGCTACGTCTTCCACCCCAACCCTTCAGCGATGTTAAGAAAACTGTTTCAATAGTGGCTTGGTTCTTAATTAACATTTAATGTGACCCAAACCCAGAAATGATAAAATTTTATGTTTTTGTTTTCTTTTCTTGTATTTTTATTTAAGCTAGCCACCCTTCCCATGCT
>NDGN011452902.1:0-19372 GCA_002564285.1 Tympanoctomys barrerae
AAAAAAAAAACAAACCCAGGAAACATACACATAAAGAATTGCAAGAAACTAGAATTTTATGTCTAGAATAATTACTTTTTACCCAAAGAGTCAGGGCATTGGCATGTAGCAATTGAAATACTCAGTTTATCTTATACCCTACATAGGCTTTTTGCCTTAGCCATATTTTGCTACAGCATTATTTAATTTGCACATACCTACTGGTGATGTAACAGTGACTGCTGTCACCTCTGCTCTGTAGTCCTGGAATGCAGAGTTGTAACAGTTGTTTCAGAGAACTGAACATTTGGGAATAGTAGAAAAAAAAAATAAGAAAGTAAGAATGTATTGCTTATTCATCAGATGTTTAATGAGCACATACTGTATTCCTAGAACCATTCTATCACTGAAGAGTAACAGATAAAGAATGCCTACACTAACGGACCTTTTATGAGACTGCTAGTATGCAGATAACAAGAATGTGACCACATATACACACACACACACACACACACACACACACAGAGGCAAAGAGAAATACTTTCCTACATTATCCAAATTTGTTCACAATCTTTTTTTTTTCTGGGAAAATGATATGGAAAGGAAGACAGAAAAGAAAGGAGGGAGGAAGGGAGGAAGAGAGAGAGATTCAACTACAAACAAGTAACAAATTCACCACAATTTCCTAGGAACCTTTTTTAAGCAGACCTAAATACTTTTAGCAAGAGTTATTTAGGCAGTAGGTTGCTTGGGTTTTTTTCCGAACTGGAGTTTGAACCCAGAGCTTTCATCCTAAGCTAGTTCCCTAGCCCTTTTTCTATTTTTTATTTTGAGACAGGGTCTCCTTAAGTTGCTCACATAGGGCTTCTACCCGTGATCTTCTGCCTCAGGAGTACAGAATGCTGAGGTAATAGGCATGCACCATCACATCTGGCTCAGGTTTCAGATTTTTATACCACTTGAGTTGCTGTGCTCAGGTGGATTTCCTTCTAACAAATAAATACTTGCACTGAGTAGGAGTTTTTTACTGTAAAGAGTAGAGACAATATTGAAGGTTGTACCACTTACTCTGTCACTTCTTAGTGACAGAGACAGCCTAGTCTGTCTCCAAAGGCAAGCATACAATTGGTGGCACATGCTTGTAATCCTAGCACTGGGGGTGCTGAGACACAAGGATCACTCAGTCTGATCTGCATAGTGAGATACTGTACTAAATAAATAAATAAATAATTTTAAAAAAATGGAAGTAGTAGCCTTGTAGAATTATCCTGTGCTTTGCCTTAAAAGGATAAAGTTAAAATTCTTTTTTATTTTTTCTGCCCTTCTCCAGACTCCTTTTACATGGGCCTATAGTTCAGACTTACACATTCATTCTAAGCATCTTGGTATTGATCTTGTTTCCAAATACCATGAGCTCTAAAGAGTTCTAATCAGTTAAGCTGACTGAACTAATGCAGTTAAATTTTAGTATATTTTCGAGGCTGCTCTTTCTAAACATAATTACATTTATTTCTTTGAGCCTGGCAAGCATGAGGTCCTGAGTTCAATTCTCAGTACCACCCCCCTGCAAAGAAGAAAGTATCACGGGGCCCACGAGATGGCTCAGCAGACTAAAGTACCTGCTTAGGCAAGTACAGGGACTGCGATTTGATCCCTGGCACCACATGCCATGCCTGCCCCGCCCCTAGGGTGGGCTGAGCCAGCCACAGAGTCCACATGTAGTAACGCATGCCTGTAATCCCAGTGCTGGGAAGGCTGAAAACAGTAGGATCACTATGAGTCCAAGCTGTGTAGTGAGACCCTGTAACAACCAAATGCATTAAAAAAAAAATTATCAATGTACTTGAAAATGACAAATATATGAATTCATTTTCCAAACTTGACATGTAATTACTTTAAGTACATGGAGTTTTACTGTCCTGGAAATTTAATTTTCATATTAAAAAAATATGTTTTTATATTTTTTCACATTTTAAATACTTTTCTGTAGTCTCACTAAATTTAAATTTAATTAGTTACATTAGGTCTGAGGTTCATATATCACTAATAATTCATACAGGTACATAATCTGCTTTACATATGTGATAGTGGTTTAGTAGTAATGGCTGTGTAGTGATATAGTAGAAATTTTATGAGAAATATTTCCCATTGTTTATTCTTAAGCGTATGTTTGTATATGACAAGTGATGTAAATTTTATGGCTTCTATTTTTATTTTAAAGTTTAGTGGCTAACTTATGAGTGTTACAACTTATTAACAAATTTCACTATGACATCGACCATACAGGTGACCGAGGAAATATCTCAACATCTTCTAGACCAGTCTCTACATCAGGCAAATCAGAACTATCCACTAAACACAGTAGATCACTTAAACATGATGGACGCATGGGCCGGACTACTGCTGACCAGAAGAAGCCAAGGGGCACAGAAGGTTTATCTGCAAGTGAATCCCTCATGTTAAAATCTGATGCTGCAAAGTTGAGGTCAGATTCCCATAGCAGGTCACTGTCCCCCAACCATAATACGTTGCAGACACTGAAGTCTGATGGGAGGATGTCTAGCTTCAGAGCTGAGTCCCCAGGACCAGGTTCTCGGTCATCATCTCCTAAGCCAAAGACTCTCCCAGCCGGCAGATCTAGCCCATCTAGTACTAGTTCACCACGCTCCTCCTCACCACAAGATAAAAGTCTACCTCAAAAAAGCACTGCTCCTGTGAAGACAAAACTTGATCCTCCGCGAGAGCGTTCTAAGTCGGACTCTTATACTCTTGATCCAGATACCCTCCGCAAGAAGAAAATGCCTCTCACAGAGCCTTTGAGGGGACGATCCACATCACCAAAACCTAAGTCAGTACCAAAGGACTCTAAAGATTCCCCTGGGTCTGAAAATAGAGCACCTTCTCCCCATGTGGTACAGGAAAACCTTCACAGTGAGGTGGTTGAAGTCTGTACATCGAGTACTTTAAAAACAAATAGTCTAACAGATAGCACCTGTGATGAAAGTAGTGAATTTAAGATGGTGGATGAAGGTTCAAATAAAGTTCATTTTAGCATAGGAAAAGCACCACTGAAAGATGAACAAGAAATGAGAGCATCCCCCAAAATAAGTCGAAAATGTGCTAGTAGACACACCAGGCCCAAAAAAGAAAAATCTAGTTTTCTTTTCAAAAGTGATGGATCCAAACCTTTAGAGCCAGCCAAGCAAGCCATGTCTCCTTCAGTGGCTGAGTGTGCCCGAGCTGTCTTCGCTGCTTTTCTGTGGCATGAAGGCATAGTACATGATGCAATGGCTTGTTCATCTTTCCTAAAATTTAATCCTGAACTTTCCAAAGAGCATGCTCCTATACGGAGTAGTTTGAATAGCCAACAACCCACAGAAGAAAAAGAAACCAAGTTAAAAAATAGGCATTCATTGGAAATATCATCTGCACTAAATATGTTTAATATTGCACCTCATGGACCAGATATATCTAAAATGGGTAGCATCAACAAAAATAAAGTGCTATCCATGCTTAAGGAACCACCTCTACATGAAAAATGTGAGGATGGAAAAACCGAAGCCACTTTTGAAATGTCTGTTCATCACACAATGAAGTCTAAGTCTCCTCTTCCCTTAACTTTACAACATCTAGTGGCCTTTTGGGAAGATATCTCTTTGGCTACTATCAAAGCTGCATCCCAGAATATGATTTTTCCAAGTCCTGGTTCCTGTGCTGTGCTTAAAAAGAAAGAGTGTGAGAAAGAGAATAAGAAGGCCAAAAAGGAAAAAAAGAAAAAAGAAAAGACAGAAGTTAGACCCAGGGGCAATTTATTTGGAGAGATGGCCCAGCTGGCAGTAGGAGGACCAGAGAAAGACACCATCTGTGAGCTGTGTGGAGAATCACATCCATATCCAGTAACCTATCACATGCGACAAGCTCACCCAGGTAAAAGACAGTGCTCCAGTATATAAATACTGTTTAATGAACTAGGTTGTTTCCAACTTTACCTGGCCTATGAATTATGTCACATAGGGAAACCTGTTAGCCAGAATTGAGAGTATCCTTTCATGTGTTCTTTATCAATATTAAATTTTGTGGAAAAACGTAGAGAAATTATAGTTGTATAGTAATCAGGCAATTTAGTATTGTTTCACTCTTGTAGCACATTTTGAAATATTTCATTTTCTAGATATTTTGTGTTACCAAAAAATACCATTAAGGTCTCATACAATGCTAGTAATGGAATGTTTAAACAAGGCAAATTAGTATTTTCCATATTATGTCTCCTTTTAAGTTTAGTGTTTTCCGGTTCAAAAATCACTAATTAAATTACTCCATTTTGGACTGGGGAGATGGCTCAGTGGATAAGTGCTTTCTTGGCAAGCACAAGGGCCTGAATTCAATCCCTGGTTCCAGAAAAAAAAAAAAAATTATTGCATTTAGTATTATTGATAGTTTTATTAGAAGACTGTATTTAAGGTAAATAAGAGTGTCTGTAATTAATTGATATTCCAAAATTCACCTGATACAAATACGGTTAATATTTTTCTCTCTGTACATAATAGACCTCAAGTGTTTTGTAAATGTGTGATTCATTAAAACTTTGTGAATGTGTGATTCTTGAAAGCTTTTTCATGGGGAATGGTGTATATACTTGCTTTCTCTTTTTATTGGCATTTGTACATTAATCTAAATATACTCATATCCTATATTTACTTTAATCTTCTTATCTAGAAATAAAGGGTCTCTGATTCCTTGGACACAGTTAATTTGTTTTATGGTCAAGTGTGCCATTTGATACAGTTAATCCTTTAAAAAATATCAGATACTAGCTCTGGTATTTTGCTCACTTGAATAAGGTAAATCTGTTTTTAATATATAAACAGTAAAAATCAATCAATTAAGGACACTTAAGGTCTTATTTTTACTATGTTTCAAGGTTGTGGCCGGTATGCTGGTGGACAGGGTTACAATAGCATCGGGCACTTCTGTGGAGGATGGGCTGGTAACTGTGGTGATGGTGGCATAGGAGGAAGCACTTGGTATCTGGTATGTGACCGCTGTAGAGAAAAATACCTCCGTGAGAAACAGGCTGCTGCAAGAGAGAAGGTACTTTTATTCCATTCTGGGTTTTATTTTTAATGATATAGATAAACCTTATAAGAATCTACTTACACTCATATTATTATGTCAGGTAGTTACATATAATGAGCATTAAAGATAAGCTTTCATAACAAAAATAATATACAAATATATATTCGGACTAAGCTGTCTTTAAAAATGAGTTAGGTCTTAGGACAATATAATCAGCTAACCTATGGTACATATATCTTATTGATAAATGATTGTCATATAATTATTATTGCTCTTATTCTATGTATATTCATAACTTTTACTACCCTTCACTTTTCTTGCTTGTTACTCGTCCTCTTTTTTGGCCTCCTTTTTTCTTCTCTGTGTCTTCTTTTTCTCTTAATACATAGTTATAGCATAGAACTCATGGACACTTAGAGCTTATTCCCACTAATGTCATAACAAACTAAAGAATTCTTTTCTTGGACTTGCTCTGTCTCTGCTTCTCTCTCCCCACTTCTCTCTCCTCTCTCTCTCTCTCTCTCTCTCTCTCTCTCTCTCTCTCTCTAACACACATACACATACTTATCAGTTGTATTTTTTAAATTATATTTAAATTTAACTATTAACTTCTTAAAATCTCCAAAGAAACTACAGTTTCTTATAGTCAGTTCGAGAGAAGTATGAATTGAATGCTGTTTTTGTAATCTCATTATTTTAAAATATTTGCACAAGTGTTTAATAATTTTTATTAGAAACCCTTTAGTACTTAGCTTAAGGAATTAAAAATTTTACTATAAAATGTTTTTTCAATTCCATTTCTTCTTCAACAGGTCAAGCAAACCAGGAGAAAGCCAATGCAAGTCAAGACCCCTCGAGCCTTGCCCACCATGGAGGCGCACCAGGTTATCAAAGCCAATGCACTTTTCCTGCTGTCTCTGAGCAGTGCAGCTGAGCCAAGCATTCTGTGTTACCATCCTGCAAAGCCATTTCAGTCACAGCTGCCCAGTGTGAAAGAGGGCATTTCTGAGGATCTTCCCATGAAAATGCCCTGCCTCTACCTACAAACATTAGCTAGGTAATAAAAGTTTGTTGTTTTTATCTTTTTTTTGGAATAATAGCCACTGTTGACTTATACAAGGTAGACCACAATTTGATCTACATATCCATGCTATATTAAATGTTGTATAAAGAATTCGTCTTCTGGGCTGGCGAGACAGCTCAGCGGACGAAGCACCTGCCTAGGCCAAGTGCAGGAACCAGGATTCAGTCCCCTGCCAGCCCCACCCCTGGGTGCCCAGCCAGCCAGTCCCACCCCTAGGCACCCAGCTGGCCACTGAAACCAGGCAAGCCTGATGACACACGCCTGTAATCCCAGCACTGGGGAGGCTGAAAACAGGAGGATCATAACAGGTCAGAGCTGCATCATGAGACCCTGTACCAAATACATTTAAAAAAAAAAAATTAAATAATTCATTTTCTGACTTTCCTTGGTTTGCACATTACAGGTGGGATGCACCATTTATACTAGTAGGTATTTCATGGAAATGCTTTGCCAATTTCTTATTATTACTGTAAAATATGTTTATGAAAGTTTTTAGCTGTAAAATATGTTTATGAAAGTTTTTAGCTGGTTTTTTTGGTCTCTGCTAGGCTGACTTCAATATGTTAGTAGTAAAAAATGCTGAAATGGAAAGAAGTTAATGTTGTATGGAAGTTGTTTATTTGTATGGAAGTCTTTAACTTTTTCAATTGTTCATTCTGTTAGCATGCTTACTGGCTTTGTGCTGGGCCCTGAAGACATCAAGATAAATGTAATAAAATTCATTCTTGCGTGCTTATACCCAAGTAACAAGACAAATGTATCATTGGTATACTCACAAATTCATATAAGGAGTACTCTAAAAGTAGGTATAAGGTACATGCAAACATCAGAGTACTCTAAAAAGAGCTTAAAGATGGAGAATATATGAATCATCCCAGGAAACCAAGAAAGGCTTCATAGGAGGTCTGACCCTAAAGCAAGTCTTAAATGATAGAAGTTTGTTGAGCACATTATGGGAAGAAAATGATTTCTTGAAGTCACCCAAATGAAATGAAATCTTGTTTTACATTTGAGGAATAACAGGCTTATTAAAGCATTGACTATTGAGGGAAGAAGTAAAATGCTTCCTGACTTGATAACCTTGGTAGGATGGGACTCTATGACTCATACTAAGATTGGATTTCGTCCGATAGCAGGACAAACAAAGGAAGAACTTTAAGTGGAAATATGTGAAGTAGTTTACAGCAAGAAGGTCACCTTTGTGGAATGTGGCAACTAATTCAGAAAAGTAGAGAAAAGGGCATGACTGAAAATAGAGAGAAGTTTATTATACTGTTTTCCTGTATTGGACTTCAATGCTGCAATCTTTATGTTCACACATTATCACTGACATTCTAAAACAGTCTTCAATATTCCAAATTCAGATTTGTCTTCTGAGGAGAGAAAATTTCTAGATTCTGCCTACTGACATAGCTTGCCAATCAGTAGTTTCATTTTTTAAAATATTGTCCTCCTGAAATAGCAGAGGCATATCCTTAAAAAAAAAAAAATTGTGCTTACTATTGCAATAGGGTAAATTTAAAAAGGAAACAGAAAATTTGAAACTTTTTTCAAGCTGAAAATTAGCAGACTTGTGAAATACAGCATGTCTTTAGTTTCAGACTATTCAGTGGTAATCTTAGCAACTGGTTGTACCAGTTCGGAACATACTCAAACTGTAAAACACCTAAAAATACTAACAAAAGGGCCAGCCAGATAGCTCAGCAAACTAAAGTGCCTGCTTAGGCAAAGCACAGGGACCAGGGTTCAATCCCTAGCATGCTGTGCCAGCCCCGCCCCCACGCTGAGAAAACATCTGAGACTGGGCATGGTGGCGCAAGCCTGTAATCCCTGTGCTTGGGAGGCTGAAAACAGGAGAATCGCAAGTCTGAACTGTGTAGTAAGACCCTGTAGCCCCTGTCCTAAATACTTGCAAATAAACAAACAAGCATAGCATTATTAAATATTTTTATATATTTATCTGTCTTCAGAATGGATTCACCTTATCCCTTAGAACATTTCACATATCTAATGTTTTTCAAAATTGAGCCTATACATGTTCCTGCCCAAAGAGTAACTGCCTGTATTTTAGTAGTCCATGTGAGAAGTGCTGTGTCCCTGCACTGTAGTAGTGAAGGGGTTATGAGAAGAGGAAATAGTTGTGAGAAAAGACCTGGTAGCTTGGGCCTGCAGGGCTAGTGATGATTGAGGGGTAAACCTACAGCAATATTGAGATGCTCTAGCCTAAGCGCCTGAATGATTGATGGGATTACTCAGAAAACAGAAGTGTTCTGAAACAGAAGAAAATCAGTTCAGTTTTGGATTTGAAATGTGTATGATACCTAGAATATCTATAAAATTAACAGACCTGTATTTACTCCCACCTGCATCTATGCTTACTGTAATACTTCACTTTCATTTATAGAGTCATATGTGTTGCTTTGCCTTTTAGAAAGCAGTTAAAAATGTAGTCTCCATGTTACCCTCATAGTCTGAAGTTCTTGCCTTGATTTTTTGCAGGCATCATCATGAAAATTTTGTGGGCTATCAAGATGACAACCTATTCCAGGATGAAATGAGATATTTGCGTTCAACATCTGTCCCTGCGCCGTATATATCAGTAACTCCTGATGCAAGTCCGAATGTATTTGAAGAGCCAGAGAGCAATATGAAGTCTATGCCACCAAGGTATTTTACTTCTCTCCTGCCTGTTCAATAGGGAATGTTTGATGGAAGAAATACTTTGAACTAGAAAGGAATATTCTGGAAGTTCTTTAATGTAACCTGTCACAGGAAAGACATTGAGCCAGCTCAATAAATGCTACAAAAAAAAATTCATGTATGAATATACCTAACTCTTTAATGAGAGAGGCAAAGTAGTTGGAGAGAAAAGATTACATTCTATGGTATCATTAGTGTTGTAGTTAAGAATAGGGGAATGCTACTTTGAAGCAGTACCTAAACATACTTGAGAGAAGTGGCACTCTAAATAAAAACTTTCCTGGATTATTGCTTGTAGTGTCTCCCTCCTTAGCTATGATGTCAAAGCAAAGAGCTTCTCGAAAATTGAATAGAAGCATTGTAATTATGATGCATAAGACAATTGAGTACTACTAAAACCTTTAGAGGAGTAGCAAGATAAAAATGCAAAGATAGTCTCACAGTGTCATTTGAGAAGCTGATAAATGTAGTCAAAGATTAGGTATATACATGGAATTGGATTGAATTGCCAATGTAATCCCGTTGGCAATGGTTACAGAAACAAAGATGGATAAAGGAGGTATATTTTAGGAATAATCAGTGTGACTTGACAACTGAGTGGAAAATGACCAAAAACAAGTTTAAGATGATATGAAAATTTCAGGTGTGAATAAATGAAGATGTCAGTGAAAGAAAGATACTTCTGTGAAGAAACTGAGAACATACTCATTAAGCTGTGCCTCTTGAGCTGGTATAACGGTGCATGCTTTTGTAATCACAGCTACTCCAAAGGCTAAGTAGGAAGGCTGCGTAGAAGCCAGCCCGGGAAGTTTAGTGAGATCTTGGCTTGAATGTTATGAAAAGATTCGAGATAGAGTTCAGTGACAGAATAAGTGTGAGGCTCTGGGTTCTGGGGTGGGAGGTGCCAGTATGTTAATGCTATGTTGTTGTTATTATCGTAAACTATGATACTAGATACTTTAATAAGCATATAGAATTTATATCTCCAAATAATTAGTTTTTCCATTAAAAATAATTGCAATTTCCCCCCTCATCTGTGGATTACTCTTGGTTAGCTTGTTTGTATGCTCATGATACTCTTGACATTTTCTACAAGTTCATTGAAACCTTTTATATGTTTAAATATGATAAAAGGTCTCTAAAGCAGATATACCTTTTAAGAGTTAGAAACTGAGACTGGTTGTTAATATATATAACTTACTAAGTTATTATCTTTTAGGATCAAAATCAAATAGGGTCAATTTCTAGGCAAAGATTAAGAAATGAAGCTATGTAAGAGAATTTCCCATCCCAAGTAATCAAAAAAAAAAAAATTAAACAGCAAGAAAAATAGTTTTACCACATCTCACTATACAAGTTACCATAAATAATGGCAATAAATATTTCCAAAAATAATGGCCAGGAAAATAAACCAAATAAGCCAAGCATGCTGAGAAGCTGAATAATAGTGAAAAATAGGTTTAGGAGATGATTGAAGACCCAGTGTAGTGAAAAATAGGTTTAGGAGATGATTGAAGACCCAGAAAAAGGTCAAGGTAAAATTTTCTACTGTAGAAACCCAATATCATCTTTGAAATCACACCAAAAATTAGAAATCTAGGGAATCCTTTTTCTACAGCTGCGTGCTAAAGCAGAGCAACAATCTATGGACTATGGAATGCTATGCAGAATCATCTCTCTGGTAGAGAACATTAAATAAGCTCTCAGTTTACCTCTGGGAGGAAACAAACCATGGGTTGAGTGTGATGGGGAAAGTCTAGGAAAGTCCACAAAACTTTTGCAGAGCAATCTGAAGAACTGAACAAAGTTACCTACTTTAAAACATTAACAGAATGAAAACTAGTACACCATTCAAAAGTCGGATTAAAGGGCCACTCTAGAAGAAAATTCATCTTAGCGTAAAGATTACTGTAAATATTATGAATAGTGAAAACTCAATGATATCATGAATTTAATAAAATGAGTTCAGTTGTGGAAATGGGATTTTCTTTTTAAAAAAAGCAGGATAAAGCAAAAAAATACATTCCAGAGCTAACTAAACAGATCAAAGACCAAATCAACATGCTTATACAAATTAAAAGTTAACTTAAAAATTTTAGAATAGTTAATTGAGTTCTTATTACAATTGATAGACTTGAGACTTTAAATGAGTCAAAAGGGGCAAAGGTCAAAGAAGATTGTAGCAGTTAAAAGATAACAGGTAAGACCACTGGGATAGCCCAACATAAGAATTATTGATATCTTTGAAGTAGCAGATAAAATAGAATGTTAAAGCTTTGATATTTATTTAAAGACTAAAACTTCTAAAATAAAAGTGTATTGAATTAAATTTAGCAAGGAAATAGCAAGAAAAACAAGTTAGAAAAAAAAGGCTGAATTCAGAGTTTGTAACACAAATTTGAATGACAGAAAAAAAATGAAACCATATTTCTAAAACTCCAAAAGAAACAAAACATAGTTGAGAAGATTTATCAAATCTCAGACATACTAATCATATATTTCAGCCATGTATACTCAGATATCAAAAATCTTGAGAACCTTAGGACAAACTGTTATTTTTTAAAATACTTCCATCATAAAACCCTGATTAATAATGGGTTAATTAAATATTTCATAAAAAGCATGTTTTATAAACTATATAGTATATAGTGAAAATATAATGTACAGATTACATAAGGAAAACTTTCACAGAATCATAAAAAAGAAGAAACTATAACTCAAGTATTTTTCATTTGTTTGGGTTGGAACATTCTCAACCATACAGAGATTATAGTAACCCAAGTAATTCAGAGATTATAGCACCTTTGGGCTATTGAAAAATTGTATCTTGATTAACTATTCTAAAAAGTGGTAAATAATAAAGGCACCATTAAATCAGTGTTTCTTAACTATAGGTGATTTTTGCATCCCAGCCACCTTCTGAAAATGTTTAGAAACATTTTGATTTAGCACAACAGATGTAGTTCTTTTCAGCTGGCATCCTAGTAAATAGAAACTAGCAGTCCCTACAGCAAAAAATTTTCTAAGGTTATTGTCATCTTTGCTTGTTTCTTTGGATTTTCTTGTTCTGCTTTAGTTTTGTCACATGCATTGTCTTTTTCAGAAGAACAAGGCCTCTTTAAAATTGTGTGATGATTTTTTTAATTAATACAAAACTGCTTCTGAAAGCAGAACAAACAGTAATACCATATATACAATGAATTAAGTTACTATATCCCATTACTGTAGTCGTTCTGGAATCAAGCTGACATCCAGACACATTGATACTAGTTAGTAGGTACTTCATTTATATTCTAGTTAAGTCAAAATGTACTCTGTCGTCTTAGACATGCAATGAATAAACCACCCAGGCAGTTATATATTAGAAAGTATGTGAGCTTACTGAAAGGTATAGGATTTCATACCTGGGTTGAATGGTGAAAATACAGCAGCGTCAGAACCAAAGGTAAAAAAAAAAGTCCCAATTGGAGATGAGGTGACAGGAAAGAAAACACGTGAAAAGAATTTCTTGCGAATTTGTCTTAGAGAAATCTTTAAAAATGTATTTTTGTTTTTCATAAAACGTTTCAATAAAGAAAGTTAAATAGTCATCTTAGTAAACTTATGTTTTATAATGTTACTACAATTAGGAATTAGTTTACTAAAGCCTGAGCAAAAATATCTGAATTCTTATATAGAATGTAACTGTAATATATAGCTAATGTTTAAAATCCGTTTACTATTGCTCATTCCATTTTTACACAATCAAAAGGTCATCAGGCCACACTTCTCAAGAGTAAGAAACCGTACAGCATGCTCAAGTAGCAAGAGGAACATGAATCAACTTACACTTTCCATTTTCTAAGGATTTTATATGTACTTAACCCATTTTCTTTCTAATTTGACTATGCTTTTTTTCCATAGTATCTTAATATGTGAGTTTCACCCTAGTGCTTTTGATTCCAAAAGGAACTTATAACACTTGGTGTCTTATCATCTTTTTGTCGTTGTTATTTTCATTTAAAATACAAATCTTGGGGCTGGTGAGATTTCTCAGCACACTAAAGTGCCTGCTTAGGCAATCTTAGGCAAGTGTAGGGACAGCAGTTCGATCTCTGGCACCACATGGCTTGCCAGCCCCACCCCCAAAGCAGTCTGAGCCAGTCACCAAAATCAGGTGTGGTGGCACATACCTGTAATCCCTGAAGATGCTGAAAACAGGCTGATCACTACGAGTCTGAGCTGCATAGTGAGACTTTGTAACAACTAAATACATTTAAAAATATAATAATAATAATAAATAATAATAAGATACAAAACTTGAAAATCGCAATGGGTTTTCTTGTTTGCTAGTACATGTTTGTAGTACCTAATATCTACATTTCTTGGGGAAATTGGGCACATCCTAATTCCTTTTTCATTCCCTTTTCCTTCCTTCCCACTCCACTCCACCCAACTTGATCTCCTTTTCTTTTTTTAGTACGTTTTTGTAGTACATGTTTATTTCTTGTATGAAGTTGATAGTATGCAGAACACATATTCCTTTTCTCATCCCTTCACTCTTTCCATATCTTGATCCTCTTCTCCTTTGAGAAGGATCTACTTTCCTATTATCTTTTATTTTGCTTTGTTTATACTGAGAAACCACATGATACTAAGCTGATACTTAAGATTTATTTCACTTAACATTTTTGGTATCAAAGTGCATTCATTTTCCTGCAGATGACTCAAGTTTATTCTTTATAGCAGAGAAGTACATTACTGTATGTGAATACTGCCTATTCTTTATCCATTCATCCATTGGTGGGGATATAGCCCACTTCCAAGATTTATTATTACGAGTTGTGCTGCTTTAAACATAGGTATGCATGTATCCTTGTAATATAATATGTTTACCTCTTTGGGAAGATACCCGGAAGCAGAATAGTTGAGTCAAATGAGATTTTCCTTTTGAATCAACTATTTCAGTTTCAGGTTTTTGGGGGGTTGTTTCGTTTTGTTTTTGAGGAATAACCATCCTGATTTTTGTGGTGGTTTTATTGGTTTGCAACAGTGAATAAGGGTTCCTTTTTCTCTGTAGCATCTCCAACACTTACTTATTATTTGATTTCTTGATGATAGCTTTTTTGTCTGGGATAAGATGGTATCTTGGTGTTGTTTCAATTTGCATTTCTCTCATGGCCAGTGATGTTGAACATTTCTTCATGTATTTATTGGCCAAATGTCTGTTCATTTCACTTGCTCATTTTTTGATTGGGTATTGGATAGGAGGTGTTCTAGTTTGGGTTTTTTTAGTTCTTTATATGTGGTATATATGAGTCCTCTGACAAATGGCTGGCAAAACCACAAGTTTTACTATAAAGTTCTGAACTATGCATCCTTGCATTTGTCTGTAATCCTAGCATTCTGGGAAGCTGAAGCAGGAGGATCACAATTTTGAATCCAGCCTAGGCAACTTAGTGACTTAGTGAGACCTGTCTCAAAATAATAAAAAATGAAAACAGACTGGAGATGTAGCTCAGTGCAGAGTACCAATACCAGTTTTAAAAGGTACAGGTCTGAGATCAGTCAAAATGTTATTATATTTGAGAAAATCAAAATACAGTTTAAAGAGATTGATAAGATGGCTTTATTTCTTCATGCAAAATTTAGATTTAAGTCTCTTGAGTATAGTATTTTAAGCATAATTATGTTTCATTTACTTTTTCTAAATTTTTACCTGTGCTCTTCATTCTATTTGCAGCTTGGAAACTAGTCCCATAACTGATACTGATCTGGCAAAGAGAACTGTCTTCCAAAGATCATACTCAGTTGTTGCTTCTGAATATGATAAACAGCACTCCATCTTACCTGCACGAGTGAAAGCTATCCCTAGGAGAAGAGTTAACAGTGGTGACACTGGTAAGTATAAATAGGAAAACTGAATAATTTACTGAAAGTAAGAAGAAAAGTGTTTTCTTTGCTGATAATTTTTTAAATGTGTTACTTGAATGGAAAAGAACAGATTAATTTCTAGGTTGTGATAGGTATTCACCCTATATGACCCAGGCACAAATACAATTCTCTAAATTTTGCACCACATTTAGAAGAGACATCCAGAGATCTCTCAGTCATTCTTGAAGAAGAAGTTGATCTTTATCATCCACAGCAGTTCCAGCTTACACATAGCTTACATATTCATGCCCTGCCCTGATCATCACAGTTACAGAATCTGGACAAATTGCTACCAATAGCCTTAAATTGAGGCTGGGGATCCCACCTCTAAAATAGTGAAAGAAACTCAGGAGAAAATGATACTATGGCTTACTAAACTGGAGATTTAAAATTATAGGTAGATAATTGAAGATCTTTAAGAAAAATATGGTTACGCATCCTTTGATGATTTATATGTTGATTCAACAAATATTTTGAAGCGTTTATCAAGATAACATTGTAATAAAGCGATCTTTTAGAAAATAATAGAGATGAGATGTAGATCTCACTTAGGAAGAACATAAACACTTAGAATATTTTAGGAAGCTTGTACTTTGAATTCAGCCTTGTGTTCAAAACCTACCCAGTAACTTAATAGTTGTACAACTTTAGGAAACTAAAATGTTGAATATTTTTCAGCCTGTTTTTTCTTCAGCAAAGTTAAAATAGGGGCCAAGGAGATAGCTCAGCGGTCTAAGTACCTTCCTGGCAAGCATAAGGACCTAGGTTTGATCCCTGCTACCACAGGCCCCAGAACCCTGGGCACACCATGCCAGCCATGGAAACAGCATGGTGGCACACACCTGTAATGCCAGCACTGGAGAGGCTGAGACAGGAACATCGCTACAAGTCTGAGCTGCATAGCAAGACCCTGTACCAAATAAATAAATAATTTTTTAAAAACTTGAAATAATTACAGTTTGTTTCATGTGTGAAAGAAAAGACTCTAAAGTGAATAAGCTAAATATTATTTTTGATATTTACTTGAATGTATTAACCTGTGAAAATTGATAATTTTCTTTTTCTTTTGTTTTTCTTACTAGAAGTTGGTTCTTCCCTTTTGCGACACCCATCACCTGAGCTTTCCCGACTAATTTCAGCCCACAGTTCTCTTTCCAAAGGAGAACGAAATTTCCAGTGGCCTGTTTTAGCTTTTGTTATACAACATCATGATCTAGAAGGTCTTGAAATAGCAATGAAACAAGCCTTAAGGAAATCTGCTTGTCGGGTTTTTGCTATGGAGGTATGAATACGTTAATGGAGTCACAGTTCAAGGGTTATACAAATCATATGACAATTCTATTAATGATTCTGCTTTTCTACCAAATTGTACCAAATTAAAAGCTATTAACATTCTGAAAATATCGTGTTCACATAAAAATTAAGCCCTCAAGTTTATGATATAAATTCAGAATTCCATAATTACTGTAAAAAACTTTCTATGTTACTTTATTATTTGAATCCTGATATTCATCTTTTTAAAAGCTTTTTATAATCAGGCCATCATTTTAGTAGGATACAGTGACTAACTGTGCAAAGAAGATGAGCATTTTGGTTGTTTTCAGTTATAAAATTACCGATAATGGCTCATTTGGGTCTCCATTTTATGCAAGGCTGGGATTACTGTGTATCACAAATCTATGTATAGTAAATTTTTCTTTATTATTACCATGTGTTAAACTACTTGCCTCTTGGTTGATTGGATCAATACAGATATTTAAGTGATAGCTTATGTAGACTAGCAAAACATTCTGTGTTGATCCTAAGTGTACATTGAAAAAAAAATGCTGTACTAAGAAAAATTTCATTGTATTTCATGAATACTATTCCATTCTGTTTGTTCAAATTAAGGCCAAAAGTATTATTTCAGATTTAGTGTATTTCCACTGAAATGAAGTTCAGATATTCTAGCACCTTTTCTTGAAACATGTAATCCATAGAGAGTACGCCATTTCTAAGCCGTACCCTACATTTTTAACCTCATATATTTTCTTTTTTTTTGGACTTATTTGATCATGATTTATTCAGGCCTTCAACTGGCTTCTGTGCAATGTCATTCAAACAACTTCTCTCCATGACATCCTATGGCATTTTGTGGCATCCCTGACTCCTGCTCCTGTGGAACCAGAAGAAGAAGAGGATGAAGAAAATAAAACAAATAAGGAAAATTCAGAACAAGTAAATGAAGCTTTCATTTGTTGTAATTGCCCATATTTTTATAGAAACTCATAGTGCATTTTTAGGTAGTATAATGATTTATATGAGGTCAATCTCAGATTATCTGACCTGAAAAAGAATAATATTTTAGTGCTATGGACTATTAACTATACTTAATGCTGGTTTTCTCTCTAGCAAAGATGCTGACTTCTCTTTAAACTCCAATCGTAAAGCAGCCAATTGGAAGATATGTAGTTACTACAAAACATAATGACAGATAAATACAGTGACACTATTCCATAAAGGATCAGTAGCTGAGAAGATACTCGTGCTGTAGCTCGTGCTCAGGTGGAATGAGTGTGAACACCCTTGGTGTGCACTTAGAATCCCAGAGAGGCCATACCAGATGCTCACACCTCACCAGTGAGCACAGTGTAGAAAGTCAAGTGCAAAACTGAAATAACCTCCCTCTGACAGAGTTGAAGGCCAAGCCTTGATAGAATTGATAGCCTGCTGTCTTCCTAAAAGAAAAAAATAGACATCCAAAGAAGGCAAAAAGTGACCATCCTTTATTTAGCTCACTAACATAGTTCAAAAAGTTTATGGAACATTGATACTTTGCTGTGGAGTAACAACCTCTTGGAGAATATTTGCAAAATCTCTGAAAATTCACATTTAAAATGATTTAAGAATTCCATTTCTCTTTATCCTATCATGTATGCATATATAAAATGACACATAGGCAGGGTGATTCATTATTGAGGTTCTTATAAAAATAAAAAGTTGAAATAGGCTAAATGACTATTCTGTGGTAGACTGATGAAATAAGCTTTGTATCTCCATTCATCAGAGTACTACACAGCAAAATAACATACACTCATACAAATATATAAGAAATAGATATATATATATTACACATAAATATATAGATATTACAGAGCAATGTAATATCTAGTGCCATTATTTTTATAAGTGAACAGTATCTAGAAACTGTATTAATATACTACACTAAAATAGGAATTGTGGGCCAGGGAGATAGCTCAGTGGCATAAGAGCCTCCCTGGCAAATGCAAGGTCCTGAGTTTGATGCCTGGTACTGAAAAAAAAAAAAAAATCAAACTCTGAAGTGCCAATGAAGGAGGCACCTGGGTGGCTGCAGTATTGGAACAGGGAAATTTTTTATGGTGTTCTTTAGACCTTTTGAATTTTTCATTCTGATGCACATAACCTGCTCAAAAGATTAAACATGTTAAACAAGAAACCAGTTGTGAAACTTGGATCATGAGAGGCAGTCTGTAATACTAGCTACTTTTGTTATTAAGTAGATTCAGCAAGTCTTAAATACTATCTGCAGAATTTTGGGGTAACTAAAATAATCACTGCTTACTAAAGACTTATAATGACCTAATATGATATAAATGTTATATATTTCCTTGTGAAATAAGTGCAATCATAGAAATATTTATTTGGGGACTGGGGAGATGGCTCAGTGGATGAAGCACTTGCCTGGCAAGTGCAAGGGCCTCAGTTCAATCCCCAGTTCCATCAAAAAAAAATTTATTTGACACAAAGGAAGGAGAGATTACTTACGATTCAGGGGACTGACGCAAGTTGCTCTGTATACCTGTATGCCAGAGCTAGATTTAGATTGTGGTATGATATTTTGTGGTATGGTATGTTCAGAATTCTCTGAACAGAGAAAAAACTATCTGCAAAGAAATGTGGTATGTGGCTGGGGAGACAGCTCAGTAGAATAAGCACTTACCTGGCAAGTACAGAGTCCTGAGTTCAATCCCTGGTGCCTCAAAAAAAAAAAAAAGGTGTGGTATGACCTCAAGAACTCTGACTCTAATTAAAATGTGTCTAATTTAAAAAGGTGTATTTTTGCTTGAATGGACCTAAAACTTCAATGTGAAAAGCTAAGCAAGACTTCTTTTTAATCATTCAATGGTATTTATTTTTCCTAAATGACCACAATTTTTAGCAAAGAAATCTTAGAAAGTGCTGACCTATTGAAATAGGAAAAAACAATTGGTATTACTCTTAGACATTTTTACTTACAGTATTTTAAAGTTACTGTTTTTTAAAGTGACATTTTACCCCCCCCATAGATAATAAGCTTGCTTTTATTTTCTGCCTTAGAAGGACCCATGAACTCCCTCTCTTAGTTATCTGATCACACAAAGCAGGAACAGTTGGCTTGAGCTAGGAAGAAAGCTGCACCAGCTCAGCCTGCACCCGGTTCTGGCCACATCGCCTCCTTCATCACATGTTTGCTCTCCATTCTCCCCCTTGACTCAGGTTCAGGTGCAGCCTCTTTAGCTCCTGTAGTTATGTGCTTCCTGTAACCCTGGCTTTAAAAATATATCTACATCTACCTTACTGAGTACTCTTTGAGGCTCCTTTTTTTTTTTTTTTTTTTTT
>NDGN011452905.1:0-25861 GCA_002564285.1 Tympanoctomys barrerae
AAAAAAAAAAAAAAAAAAAAAAAGTTGGTATTGAAATTAGGAACAATGTAGAGGAAGAAAGGTTATAAAGTATTCTGAAAGTCCCTTCAAAAATAAACCAAAATAATAAACTGTCTCTTCATGTATGGTGCTTTTTAATTTTCCAAGCACTGTAAAATTGTTGATGTTCACAACAATCATTTGAGTTGGCTGATTGACCTAAGGAATTTCTACTCTGCTTTTAAATACAAGGGGCTGAAGCCATAGCATGAGGTCTCTCCATTCTGCCTTCAAGCCCTCTGGCTGTGTCTGAAAAAGTAATTCCTGGCTGTTTAGTTTGTCATGCAAAGACCCGCAACTTCTCCAACATACCTGGCTGAAAAGGTGCTCAAGGCAACTATGAATCTTGTCCTGTTTCTCATGGGAGATGCGAACGCTCAGGGGAAGTTCATCGCCTACATGTAAAACAAACAATAAAGATCATTTCCTTCATGGTACAGTTAACATCTCAAAACAGTTTCATGTTAAATAAAATCAACATAAGCCCTTACTCTACCCTAATTTTGATGTTCAGATTAAGAATTCCAGAAGGGTGAACAGGGCCTCTGAGGCTGAAAGTGGAGCAGGGCACAGACACGGCTACTCCACACTAGTGATCCTTCCAAAGGTCGGCTTCCCTAATGGCTGGGCAGCTAAAATACACTGTACATTTAACACATCATATTTGCTTTTACTGCATGAAAAAATATTTGCGTCTTACATGCAAATGTAAGATGTTTGTAAGCTTTGTAGATTATCAGTGCTTTCTCCTGCTTCCTTTTCTATCTATAAGGCTTGCTCCGCTGAGCCATGCTTTTCAATTTTCCAAGGACTGCAAAATAGTTTATATTCACAGCCATCCTTTGAGTTAGTTGATTGACAACGGGATTTCTATTCCTCTGTCTTTAAAAAATCCATAGTTTAAAGCTTCATAGGGCTGAATGTGTTTAACAAACTTTATTTCCTTGATACTTATAATTCTTCACAGTATCACAGAAAGATCTTTAAACACATAAAGATTAAAAATCCGCTTTCCTTTCTTTTTAATTCATTCTCTTTATAATTGAGGTTGGGAAGTGGACTTAACCAAGCACGTTAAACTGAAAGGTAGCTTGTGTGGCCAACAAAAATGATAAATGGTGAGAGTACACACAGCTCAGAGAAACACTCCCACAAGGTTATCTTCCGTGACAGCAACACCAAGGTGCTGGTGCCGTCACCAGACGCACCTGAGTCCATCTCGTCACTGTGGAAGTACGAGCTGCACTGGCTGCTGCAGACACTCGTGAAGGAGGCAATGGAGTTCCTGTTGCTGTTGCAATCGCTGAAAACAACACGCCGCTTGTTACTTAGGGAAGATATTGACCCACGTTCCCTGATATTTCCTATTACACCCATTTATGTCCATGTTCTAGTTATTAATATCTTTTAACTTTTAGGCAGATTAGCTTGCCCAAATCAACTTAATCACACTTTTTGAAAAGTATAATTTTAAATTCAATCATTTTGAATATTCTTAAACAATTTATTTCTGTTTTAAGTGTGAGCATGACTAAGAATCAAATCAAACATAAAACTTTTTCATATTCTGTTTTATGATAGTATATTTCTCCTAGAGACAATGTTTCTAATTCTGTCTTCCAACTCTTTCTGATAGCTTAAATTATAACTTATTGGTTACATTCTGGGTTCCCTTAAGGAAATACCTTATCTACCTCACCTGAGACCTCTGCACAGGTAAGATACTGGTTAATATCAAAGGAAAGATGTTTAAAATATTTGTATGTGCATATGGACATAATTCATATTTTAGAAATGGCACATGAGATACATATTAATTTTTACCTTTCAGAATAACTAAAAAGGGCTTACTTATAAATTTACATTTAAAATTTTTATCTTAACCCAGTGGGAAACTATAAGGGTAATTGTAATTATTTGATAAACAGAACATTAAATAGAAAGTAATTTTAGATGTATGATTTCCCACTGGAGAAAAACTACAGATTTCCATTAAAGAGCATGTTGCTATTTTAGAAGCTAAAAGTAAATGAAACGCTAAAGGTAATCTGTGTGATGTGTTACTGAATCTCTAGGAATAATTAACTTTATATACTTGTTAAAATCCTTCTTGGAAACAGAAATGGAGATTCCAGAGTGACTAAGATACAAACTGGGAAGCCAGAGCACCTGGTTTGCTAGTAAACCGTATGGCTCTGACGGGCCTCCACTTCTTTGTACGTAGAATGAAATCACTATCAAAACCCCCATGAGGTTGAAACGGGATATCTGAAATCATCCTGCTCCCATGTCTTGGGTAAAGATACATTTTAGTGGTAGAATACATGCTTAAAATACATAATAGGCCCTGTGTTCCATAGAGTGAAACACTTTTAATGCTAGCTGTTAGTTTGTAACAATTATCTCAGGTGTACATTAATTTAGTTAATATTTACACAATATGTGATTATAAAATACTACAGCAAATAAGAGTGAATAAGGTAGTTTTGCCTTTGATTAACTTAAATGAAACAGGAGACAAACTGACACTGCACACACATATCTATGCCTGGTCAGGACATTCCTTAATGAGCTTTCAGTGATCCAAGGATTCAAGAAGGGAAAAGAAATTTTCATGAAGGAAATTCAGTAGAGGAAGGATCATCTAAGAGCCTGGTTGGAAGGTTGACAACAGTTTGGGCTGAAGGTACTATGGGCTAAACTGTACCTGCCACCCCATTCATATGCTGAGTTCTAACATTCAAAACATGACCTTGTTTGGGGATAAGGTCTCTACAGAGAAGTCTCACAGTGAAAATGCATCATGAGCATGGGTCAATACAAATATGACTGGTATTCTTACAAGGAGGCAAAATTTGGACAAAGTAACAGGCAGCAAGAAGAGGCCTGAAACACATACAGCCCTCAGGAGTAACAAACATTGTCTACACACTGATTCAGGTTTTGGGCCTCAGAATTATGATAATGAATTTCTGTTGTTTGTACAACGGTTTGTGGTACTCTGTTACAGCACCTATAGGCAACTAGTGCAGAAGGCATGCAAGAGAAGAATTAAACACCAAGATAGTCAGGGAAGTGGACAAACGAAATTAGCCGACTTAGCTTGGAACACAGGCTATAAAAAATAATGGAGACATGAGGCAAAAAAAAAAAACCCACAAAAAACTAATGATCTGAAATGGTGTTGGTAAAATAATTTGTTATACATGTCACAAATCTGTTTATAGAGCACATCTCCAGAGTTAGGCTACAAGCTGGAGAAAAACAAAAACAAAAACAAAAAGAACACCTTTTCCAAGTTACTCAGGCTTTAAAAGGGAAGACTCTGAAAGGCTATGCTGCCCACTCCTCTTTTTCTGATGTTGGTAATAACTGATAATTATTTTGAAAGAACAATCAACCAAACCAACAACTACAAGAACTTTTCAAAGACTTTGTGGAAAATAGATGATCACATCTGACTTTGTAGACAAAATGAGGTTGAGAAAAGAGTTACCTGTAAGAGTCTCTGTTGCTGATGGTATCATGACCTGAATCTTCCTGCTCATCTCCTGCCACGTTAAAACATACTCGTTTGCTGTTGCGTTCCCCCTTTTCATTGTCGCTGTCTATTGGCGTCACACACTCTGATGTTTTATGCTCCAACTTAGGAGATTTTGTTATGGAAGACAAAAGGCTGTAATATGATAGCAGAGAAATAATACTTTCGCATACTTTCAAAGTGTCTGCTACAGAAAACTACCTTTTCTGTTTAATATGATAGATCTATAATACTTCTAGCATCCTTCCATGTTTCACAACAAATAAATATTCTCTAGTATAAAAACTACATGCCAGGGGCCAGGGAGATGGCTCAGTTGAATAAGCGCTTACCTGGCAAGCGCAAGGGCCTGACTTCAATCCCTGGTTCCACCAAAAGAAAAACAACAACAACAACAAAAATAAATACAATAAAAAAGCTACATAACAGAAAGCTAACTTTTTCTACTTAAAATAATAGCAATAGTACACAATTTAGACCAGAAAACTATGTTCAAAGCCTGGTTCTACCACCTAGTAGCTGTGTTATCTGTAGCTTTGCTACTGTACAATGGTACAGTAGTTCTCTTTAATACAAATGAGAGTAATAAGACTATCTAGCCCACTTGATTGTCTGGGTAATGTCATCTCTGTCCTCTCACCATGTCACCACCATGGCTACCCTATGAAGTAACTGATGAGTTTTAGAATGCTAACTGAATATTAAGTGCCAACATTAGCTGCCTCTTAGTATCTTGACTGCAGTATCTTCAAATAACATCCAACTATCCACTGACCTGTACTGTGGCTTTTTCCCAAGATTGCTCTATTTAATAGGGAATATGTCAGTTGTCATTCCCTCCTTCCTACTCACACAAACGGGAATGTTGGCTTTACTGATTGGAAGTTGTATTGGGCACAGTAACATGCGGTGTGAGGACAGGAGGAGGGAAGGGCTCCTCCAATCTCACTGGCAACCCGGCCAGAAGAAAGTGATGCAAATCTGTCTGAAGGAGGTGCTCTTCCACTGGACTCCAGGCTAAAATGTCACATTCAGACTGGGTTCATGTAAAACCTGATGACTTTGAGGTACTATGGATTCTATCAGTGTAGAGCTGGAATATTTGAATGTTAGAACTTCTATTAGAACCAACTAGGGCCGGCCAGATAGCTCAGCGGACTAAAGCATCTGCTTAGGCAGAGCGCAGTGGCCAGGGTTCAATCCCTGGTGTGCCAGGCTGGCCCTGCCCCCAGGGCGTACTGAGATGCATTTGAGACTGGGCGTGGTGTCGCGCACCTGTAATCCCAGCTCTTGGGAGGCTGAAAACAAGAGAATCGCTGCAAGTCCAAACTATGTAGTGAGACCCTGTAGAACATATAGACCCTGTACCTCCTGTGCCAGATACATTAAAAAGAACTAATTCAGAAGGAAGAAAAATTAGATTTAGTCTCTATTACCAAACAGCATGCTATAAACCTTGCAGAATGGGTTAAACCATATCTAAACCACGATCCAATATAATATGTATGCTTTAAAGCCAATAACAACCTTCTTACTTACTAAATACCTGATATTCAGTGACAAACAATAGCAAAAACCTTGTACTCAGTTTTTCACTGCTATACTATGCTCACTTTGGTATTAAAAGGGCATGAAAACAGTTGATACATCTTATGCACATCCCATAATGCTATAGGCAATGTTGTGCACTGAGTAAATTCTCAATGTGGTTTTACTCATTAAACACATTTATTATTCAGCATGTTGTCAGAAATAGTAGCATCCAAAGCATACAAAGTCTCCACTATATGGGAAAATTCCTTTGGAAGGAGACATACACTTTATACAGTAGTGCCTTGGTTCACGAAATTAATTTCTTCTACAATTTTGGTCCCAGAATTTGTACCACAAATATGCTTGCAATGAGGTTGCAACCAGAATCATGGAATGAATTCTGAGACCAGGATCATAAAAAATATTACATTCATGAAGCAAGATAATACTCTGGTAAGTCAGGAGGTGACAAATATTCAGGAGGAACATGGAACAGAAATCATGGATGTGGGGCCAGGATTGGGGCGCAGGGTTAGAGCGCTTGTGTGGCATGACCAAGGCCCTGGGTTTAATCTTAAGCGCTGCAGAAGAAAACAAAAAGCACAAGGCTTTCATTTTATACAGCAGTGTCAGGGAAGGTCTCACTGTGAGGTGATGTTTGACTAATATTTTGGCATTTCATAGCTTTAGACACCAATAAAACTGGAGGAGCTGTGTTACATTGCTCAAGGCTCTGCGAACATTTTCAGTAAGTGAAAGCTATGAATTATTTTAAACACAGATTTTCTATTTGGAAAAATGCTTTTATGTCTTGTAAGACAGATTGCATATTTATTCATTCCTTCCACCCAAAAGATTAAAATATTAGGCTAACTCCAATTACCCAAGCTCCATACTGCACAGACAGATGAATTCTGAATACCGAGAAGGAAAGATAAGAACAGGCTCTCATTCTGCAAGGAGTCCTCTGTGCTTATGTATATTTTAAATTAGAAATCAGGGGGCTAAGTTATAAAAATTGTATTCACAAGTCTGCCTTTCCTTTTAAACAGCTATAATCACGCTTATGCTGACCTTGTGGGAATATGTTTAAGCACACACTATTTTTGAAACAGTAAGGCCTCAGACTGTAGTATTTTATTTCTGCATGCAAAATGTCTTCCATTGCTTATTCTCATATGAAATATTAAGCTACCTACTAATTATCTATTAATTAAAATCTGAACAGCATGCTGTTCCACTTCTGTTTCCTCCTAATGGCATTAATTATGAATTTTGTGCCTAGCATATCGCATGCATTTGTGTTTTAAAATATCATCATCCTCATCACACCTTACATTTACTGACTTCTTAGGCCAGTCATTACGTTGAATACTTAATAGATAATAATTTGTTTAGTCCCCATCCCTATTTTACAGGTTGGAGGAGTGAGACATACCGTTATATACCTGTGCTTTGCTAATTCAGTAGAACCTCCCCTCCTTCATATACTTCACATATTTTGGGGAAAGTAGAGTGGTCATTAACATAGGCCCATGATGGGGAAGCGTCTAGAGGCATGCTTGTGTGATTTGCTTTACTTAATGCAACTTGAGTGGACACGACTCAGGTCACCTCTTGGTAGACGCCTCCATGACAGAGCTTACTATACCGTGTTTCCTTCTCTTGTCACCATAGTCAGAGACATTTCAGCTGACAGGATACATACCTGGAACTCTATGTGAGCATAATGTGGATCAGCGATTCTATGCCCAAGATGGACAGGGAGAATAATCTTGAAAGAAACATGTGTTGCTTTGTGTCTCTGAGACTACCTGAGCTTTTATGAACATGAACACAGGGAAACCAGGTATAGAGAAACCAGGAGACGTTTACAGAAGAAAACCTTGAGTGAGTCAGGCAGAGGAGTAGCTATTTTAATAGGAGACTGGGCAGAACTTCTCTATGGGTACCCACTGGCTGATTCTTACATGCCTAAGAGGCCAGCTAGCCCCACAGAATAAGGAAGCAGAACCTCCAGGCGGAAAACACTCACGTAACACTGGGATGGTCACTTTCCAGGAGCAGAGCTGGAGCTCAGTGATATCAGCTTGGAGGTGCTCAAGGCTAGATTAGGTAGGCTCTTGTAAACCACAGCAGTACACTGATATTGCAGTCAGCCCTCCAGGTCTGTGGGCTCCACACTCGTGGATTCAAACAACTGTGGATTACACACTCAGAAAAGCAAACTACACCTGTATTCACTATGTCCAACTTTAATTTTTCATTATTTCCCCAAAATATAATAAATCACTATTTACATAGCACTTACATTAATAAGGTTTTGTAAGAAATTGGAAGATGATATACAGAAGAATGTACACAGTATAAAAATGAGTGTACATATGTTATGTGCAAATGCTATATTATTTTATATAAGGAATTTGAGCCTTCTGATTGGTTTTTACTTGTAAGGTGTCCTGCAATCTTCTGTAGATACCAAACAACAACTGTAGTCTGATAGCAATGTAATACCATTGAACGGTTTTAAGCAGTGGACTAGAACAATTGATTTTTATAGATCCTTATGGCATCTGTTGAACATAGACTGTGTCAGGGAGAGACACAGCTTGGAAACTCTGTTGGTGCGAGTGAGGGATATCGGTGACTCAGTCTTGAGGGACAGATCTGAATACATTCTGAATCATAACTGACAGAACCTGATACAGTTTTAGAGGTGGAAGGGAAGAAAAGGAACAAGGATGATACTTGGATTCTGCCTTGGTTAATCAGAAGAGACAGGGCATAAATTACCCAGAAGGGCGAACCCTAAAGAAGAGGCAGAAGCAGTTTGAATACATAAGCATCATTCAGTATTGGAAACAAATTTAAATTTGATATGTTTATCATGAAATCCAGTGTTGCATAATGCAAACTAAGGATCATTGAAAATGCAGTAAATCAGTAATGCCTGGCACAGACGAACCTTTCCTGGATACCTTTTTTTCTTTCATTTTTTAAAAATTTTATATATTTGGTACAGGGTCTCCCTACACAGCACAGACTCATAGTGATCCTCCTGTTTTCAGCCTCCCCAACACTGGGATTACAGGTGTGTACCACTGCATTCAGACTTGGTGGCTGGCTCAGTGCTCCGGGGGCATGGCATGTGGTGCTGGGATTGAACCCTAGACCTGAGCTTGCCTCGGCAGGTGCTTAGACCACTGAGCTATCTCCCTGGGCCCTGGATGCTATTCTTGTGAAGCTGCACCTTCCAATTATGCATTTATCAGCAAATGCTTAAAGAAATTTAAAGGCTAATTCCACTGCCCACACCACAAGTCACAAAGTGTCCTACTCTGCAGTTTTCTCAGTACTCAATCCTGGGGCATCCCACACTGGAAAAATTAAATCTGTTTACAAATTTCCTACCTTCACCAGCCCTCATTACTCTGATTCTTTCCTGGGTGAATACATACATTCCTCTATTTTAAAGTCCCATTAAAGGTTTAGGAATTATTTTTCATTTCCCTTTTCTACTCTCTAAGTGTGGTTAACCAGAAAATAACACATTCAAAGACAAATGTATTTAGCTTCTCAGAGTGAAACAGAAACCATAAAGCCTTGATTATATTCATAGCATCACTTTATCTCTGTTACTGGACAGCAAATTCATCTCAACTCCATCTTTGAATCTGAAGTTAAGTAGGTGGACTTAATGCCTTTGTGTTAAGGGAAGTTTTATTTCTAGAAGAGTTCTCAAGTCTGCAGACTTCATAAGACAAGCTTCAGAGGAGGCCCTTCATAGGAGTGAATCATTTCAGGAAAGGCTATCAATGAGATCTGATGAAGCAGTTGCTCTTAAAAGTTAGCAGGGCATCCGAGGTCTGCATTTCCACTCTGACCAGGAACAATTATGCATGCTAAGAAAATTGTTTGTAACTAGCTTTTTAGATAATTTGTTGAGCTTGACTGCACTGCAGCATCTCTGAATACTAAGGGCAATGGCACTTGGATGACTATAATGTTTTAAACTGACTATACAGCAGATTGAATTATGGGGAACACATATACATTTAGAATTAATTATATGATGTAGACAGAAAAAAACAAGTTACTTTTTCAACTACTTGCTCATTTCATGTCACTTTTCTAACAAACATTGCAGAGTTGTGAAACAGCTTTTAGAATAGCCGAATGGGGAAATCCAAAGTGAACAAAAAAAAAGCAACCATTTTAGGAAGTAATACAAGGGGGAAATGACTGGTTTCTAAAATAGAATGCATCATATAATAGAATCCCACCCCAGGGCTGGAGCAGTGGCTCAGAGGTACAGGGCTTGTCTAGCATGTGCAGGGCCTTAGGTTCAATCCCAAGAGTTGCACATAAGAAAGCAAAAGCAAAACCCTTCCCATTTATTAAATAAAGTAAAACAAAATGCCATAAAATATAAAACCCTTTCTGTCACAAGGGTTCCAAGATAGCCCAAAGTGTCATAGCACTACTTAAAAATAATTTCCCATTCTTTCAGCAACTTCAGACTGTTTAATTCATTGGTACTGGGGAAATCTCAGTTTAATGTATAAAATGTAATACATAACATTTAAAAGACAACTCCCCATAAGAAATGTAATCATGTATTTCAAACATGAGCTAAATTAAAAGACTAAAAGAACTAATTTATTAGACAGAGGAAAGCAGAATGTTAATTCTAAATTATCCATAAAACATAAAAAACATAATACATAAATTTAAAATTTTAAAATATTACGTACTTAATATGAATTTCAAAAATATATAGAATGAGATTGTGTCAATTATGACATATTATTATAATATCTAATTATAATAAAACTATGGAATAAATTCTAAATATTTGGTATCTAAACTGAATTACACATGAAAGTATGGGATGTTGTAAGTGTGTGAGGTAAACAATCTCTATCTGCTATGATTGTAAATCAACAACTTCATAAAATATACAATAAAAATAGGATAACAGTATTTGTATCGTTTTCAGAATCTATTAATTTTGAATATATTCAATAATTTCTACCTCCTTAATATATACAATAATTTCTACTTCTTTAATGCAAGCATAATATCAGACACAATGCCAATTATTTTCTGTATTAATTTGTATAATTTTCACCATAACTTGAAGTTTGTAACCCAGGTGTGGTGGTGCATGCCTGTAATACTAGCACTTGGGAAACTGAGACAGGAGGATTGCTCTGAGTTCAAGGCCAGACTGAGTTACGCAGTGAGTCCATGGCCAGCCTGAACTGTACAGCAAGACCCTGTTTTAAAAAAACAAAAAGACCAAAAAAATTATTATCATTACTATTATTATTATTATTTGCCTACTTCTTCAAATGAGAAATAGGTGCCCCAAAGCCATGACTTTTGACTGTATCAAGCTACTTTTATTAGAGGTTAAAAAATCATAACTGTATATGAGAATATGACAACCATTCAGAGATCAGGCAATTCTTCAACTTTCAAATTCTTAAATAAAAATTAGAATTGATCTGGTTAGAATGTGTTTGTTAACTCCTCCATCTTATCTTGGTTCAAAGTTGTAAATTGTTGGTCACACTATTTGGGCTATTGCTTAGCAGGTAATCCATTGATTCAAAACAACAAAGTACTGGTTGTGTACATTCCTCTGTTCCTATTTGCTCACTTAACAAGCGCACACATGCATGCCATCTCATGCTTCCCATCTCACTGCGTCTCTCAGGTGCATGTACGCAGTAACAGTGCCCTAAGACAAATGATAGCAAGGACATCGCATACACAGTTAGTAGACTTTTAAACATATCTAATGTAATATTTTCACACTGAATCTTAGTGCAGAATTTGATCATCCTTGTCCCTCATATTAAATGTTTGTTTGAAACACTATCCATCTATCTACATCCCATTTTCATCATTTCAAGATGTTAGAGTAAAGAAAATCTCTACAATCTGCATAAACTTTCAACTTTTCCTAAAAGTACAGAGAGAATGCATGGATTCTTCAAGTCACCCTTTCTACTGTTACTTTAGTAAATAAATGCAAAAGTACAATACAAAATACTTACTCATCTATTTGACAAACACAGATCTCCACTTCTTTCAGTGCAGTCTGAAGCTTGCCCAGCAGTTTCTGATAGATATCCTGAGTCTCTAAGTCTTCTTCTTTTAACAAATACCGGAGACCATGGCCATCCTGCTGTCCCAGAGACAGCCCTGAGGGGGCTGCCATGGTGGTAATTGTATGCTGGATGTACACCATGGGGCTCAGTTTCCCTGAGGAATTAAGACCACTTCATAACAATATATACCAGTATCACAGCTGCCAACCCATTCATAGATAGATAGATAGATAGATAGATAGATAGATAGAGATAGAGATATATAGTATTTTAGGGAAGGGTCTACAGGGTATTCAGGGTCTCACTACTAGATTGGACTCATAATGATCCGCCTGTTTACAGCCTTCCAAGAGCTGGGATTACAAGAGCACACCACCATGCACAGTCTCAATTGCTATTTTAGCATGCCCTGGGGGCGGGGCCAGCATGGCAGGCCTAGGGATCAAACCCCTAGCCCCTGTGCCTGCTTGCAGGTGCTTTAATCTGCTGAGCTATTGGCCAGCCCTTCCCAGTATATTTTAGATGTTCAAGCTTATCTAAAACAGAATTAAAACCCAATGCTGAATTTAATTCAGAATTAAATTTTGTGGAGAATTGTAATTAAAAGCTATAAATAGGTCAGTCCCTTGTCCTACCACAATGGTGAAGAGTGGCACAATATATCTTTCATCTACTCATTTGGTATTTTTCCTATAGGGTCACTTCAGATTACTGGTTTTCACAGCAGATTAGCTGTGCCTATCATACACAGGTGTATACAATAAGGAAGACAAAAAAAATGTCATCCTTCCTAAAAGGAACAGAATAAAAATGCTCAACTCCATTTCCATTACGTAGATGCTTATGCTTAATCATCTAAGTGACTCTAGAATAAGGAATCTCTTATGAAAGGTAGGCTTGCTGCACACCCAGAGTACATTAAATTTTAAAATGCAGAAATAACTGCATCTTAAATTACTTTCCAATGATTTGGTAAAATTTCAAAAACTAGCATACCTTGCTCAGAAGATTTGCCCTCTTTATCGTGAGGATTATGTTTCCGACTATCCAACTGGACACCAAAGGCACTCCCCAGGGAGGTTGATGTTTTAGGATAAGAAACTTCCATCACGTTGACATGGCAGTTGGTAGGGCAGAAATCACTGCTGTGCAGAGGAGAGATTTTAGATTTCGCCTGTTTAAAGGTGGGCCAGGCTCTATTCTTCAGGAAACGAGAAAACTGTAAATTAAAGAAAAAAATAAAAAGTACTTGAACACATAATAATAACAAATATTGCACTTGGATCATCCATAACAAAATCAACAGAATATTAAGCCATGTCAGCAGACATGGAGAAATCAATTAGGTTTTTAGCAATAAAAAATTGTTATTTCAAAACCCAAGCTTTTATTTTCATGGGAGTAGATTGAAATCAGGGCCTTTGCACTGAGTGACATCATTGCTCCTGTCTCTATACACATCATTTCTGAATCTTTTATTTTGAGACTGTCTTTGGAAGTTGCCCAGGTTGGGTTGAAATCCTTTCTTATTGGCTCAGCCTCGCAGAGTTCTGGGATTACAGGTCTGTGCTAACACACCCAACTATCCCAATTATTCCCTTGAAACTCTGTTCACAAGTGAGGTGCTAAAAGAACTGCATCTCAGTGATGAACACAACCACTAGAACACAGGTTCCTAGAAGTGACAGAGTCTAATAAAGAAAACAGCTTTCCACGGTACCAGGATAGGAAGCAGAACTTAAAAGTAAGAGGAGCTAGCAAAACAATATAGGTACCAGGTCAAGGCTAATGGAAGCAAGCATATTTCAAGTATTATTAAACAGACAACCCAAAGCGTGTTTCTGCATACAAGCCAGAGAGCAGAGGGATGGTGTTAACCCAGAATGGCAGGATAACTGTACTGTCCCTGCCTCCTGCTACTCACAAATGAGATTTGGGGTGATGATCAACTTGGAGATGAGTTTCCAGAATGATCTGATAACACAGACAATAAAGTGACATTCAAATGATTTATGACTTCCAAGGTGGCCATTCTGCTGCTTCAAATCCTGTAATAATTTTCCATTCAAATCTTTTAGTTTTTTTAAGGGGTACTGGGAGATAGCTCAGTGGAATAAGTATTTGCCTGGCAAGCACAAGGTCCTGAGTTCAATCTCTGTTACTACCAAAACAAAACAACAAATCCTCCAGTGTTGCCATGGACTATATTATACAGTTGCCAAAAATTTGATCTTCACCTAGCCCGTCTATATAGAACTCTTTTCCTTTAATCTCTGAGATCCTCCTAGTATTCTCATAGTTCCTCTCATATATTACCTGTTTACTAACTCCAACTTTGTAGTCTAGATTTGGGACTAGAATTTTCTTCCTTCATTACCAAACTTTTTCTTGTGCATCTTCAGATCCGAGTAAAGCATCAGGAAGCCTTCCCTGAGTGCTGCACCAAGTTCTACTTTCCTGATTATATGCTACACCGCAGCATATTATGACTGTCTTTGTTGTTATAAATAACTGCCTATCTTTTGTTTACCTAGAAGATGGCACACATTATGAGGGTAATAATTATATTTGTCTAAGGATTATAAACAGATGTCTCATAGGGTTCAAATGAACCTTAATCTCAAAAGCAAAGGACTGAGTCCCTTGCTATCTGTGAGCAAGGTATTGCTATTGGAGTAACAAACAGAATACTGAGCAAATCAGCATCTTTTACAAGTCTTAGTAGGAGAGGGGAAAAAAGCAATAAGTCAACAATGTTACATGAGAAGGTGGAAAGAATAATTGAAACAAAGTAAAGCAGAGTAAGAGGGTTGGAAGTTTCAAAGGGGAACCAAAGATTAAATGGCCAGTTGTAAACAGATTCCTCAGGGAAAAGCTCACTAAAGGGTTGTCAGTTAGGCCAAATCTCAACAGAAGAGAAAAGAAAAGAATGTGGATGTCTAGGCAGAAGTATCTGATTGAAGAGAGAGCCCAGCTTGAGTGTGTTTAAGGACTAACGAGAAGACAGAGCGGATAGTAAATGGGAAGGCCAAGGACACAGCACTGGAGAGGTTCGTGGTTCAGGGAGGCACACATTCTGTGGGACCTAGCAGGCTTAACAAATGGGGTAGGGACAGCTGGGAGCAGGGAACTACTATGGAGAAAGATGACAGTGGCTCACCTTAGAGCATGAGTGGTAAGAAGCAGGGAGGAAGGGTGCAGGGTCTGCAGGTAGAGATGAAAGACTGATACATGACATAGGATAAAGAATGTATTCAGGGCCAGAGTGGATATAATCCTGAGATGGACAAGACAACTAGCAAGATACACTGCAGAAGGTGGAGTCAGGAAATTATTTCAAAGATGAATTAAATTCAGATATAGGAAAATGGGCCAGAGTATCACCATGAGAGGGAGAATGAAGAGAGAAAATGAGTTCAAGTCCTGAGCCGCAGTGCTCTGTCCAAGAAGAAAGGGAGGAACCAGGATAAAATTCTATGAATAAGCCATCCACAAGCAAGGACAGGAGCCTGGCATTTGTGCTGTCACAGAGAACTGCTACAGAGAGGTTCACCATCAGGTGCTGGTCAGACGAGGAACACAATGAAAGCTGTGAGTAGGCTTGGCCAGTTACAGCCATTTCAGATACACAGCAGGGACAAAGGGCCAGCTGGAGTCCGGCGAGGGGAAGGTGACTGAGACAGTAGGGTCTGACAGTAGGTAGAGAGGCTCTTTTCAGGAAAGAGATCAAAGAATGAAACACTATGTAGGGAAGAGTGTGGTGGCAGGGAAGTAGCTATTTTTAATAAACACTGTAAGGAAGCAATATAAAGGAATATTTGCACAGTTATAAGAATAAACAATTCTTGGAGATGAGACTTTAAGTTTTAATGCATTAGTAGGTTATTAATAAATCACTGAGCTTGGCATCATATTTAAATCTGATTACAGTCATTTGGTTGAAAGTCAGAAATACTATAAAGGTAGGCTATTGTGCAGATAGTCTCATACTTCAATTAAAAGCTTTTTGGACTAAAGTTACAAAAGTTCTGTATTTGATTGCCTTGGGGGAGAATTTTACATGCCATTTTTCAAAATTATATTTCAGTTTCAAGATTATATGGGGAGAAGAAATATAGGTACTTAGACTGTTCAATACAAATGCTACCATTTCCTGCCTGCAATAACTTTGTGTAAACAGAAACTATCTCTTGAATGCAATGTCTATCTAGTATTCTCATTTCTGAAAATGAATCACACTTATGTAATTATTCTAAGACAGACTATGCTTCTGGAACTAAAAAAGATCTCAAGACAGTCTATCGGGCATCTGAATACATCCTCCTCCACAGACAATAAAGGCCTGCATAAGATGATTATTCAGGTCTGAATTCAATAAGGTCCCATCTTGTCTCATGCACAAACTGAAAAACATCTGTGGGCTCTAAAATTGGTCAGGAAATCTATTATGATCATAGCAGCCTGGCGGTAGAAACTATAGAAATTAACTGGTTTCTATTTTTAAAACCTAAAACTTTTAGAGTCAAAATAAAGTCAAGCCAGCCTTTTTAAGAGTTTAGTTTCTATGGATACATATTGTTGCATGCAAAAAGGAGTGCCGAAGCTTTCTTCTGGTAGAAGAATATGTTAATAATAGCTTAAAAATAAATATGTGGAAAGTGAAAACCACAAATAGTACAGGTTCTGTTAACATGCATTTGATACGTATATGGGGCTACCAGAGTCATACTTGTATAGAAGCTTAGCGCATGGATTGACCTCTCCTCTCCATCCCCCATGCTTCTATACCAGTCCAAGTCCAATCCACTTGCACCTCTATAGGTAACCATCAGGGCTATCACCATAGGGTCTTACATTTATTCAAATTGAGGTGGTCTGTGAGATGCTTTTGCCAGTCTTGCTTTTCCACAGACAGCCAATTATTTAAAAATGCTTATGCCCAAACGAGATGGTGATAAGGACAGGTTTCATAGCACTTGAACCCTACTTTACTCGACATGTCTCTTTTATTTCTACAGTAAAAATAAACGAGAGTATTTTACAGGACTAATATCTTGTGAGTGCCATTCACATGATTTGAGAGAATGCTGCTGTGACCCGAGGCAAATTCTTGTCTCCAAAGAGGGGCTGAGGAGTCAGCACACACTGCTGTGTGGAGACTCAACAACAATGTACATCAAAAGTCTTTCTGCAACCCAGTAGTGTCATTGTCATCATGTAAAGTCATGACCCTTCACCCTGTCCCTCTCTACTATAAAAGTTTTCAGAATCTCAGTTACTTATGAGTCAGTGGATCACGTTTTACATTCATCAGGATGGTGATTTTAAAAATCGGTAACATTTGAAAACAAACCCCGTAGTGTGTGTGCTTCCAGTTCTCTGTGCATATACCCCCTAGAAGTGTAAATCATGTTTGTGGTGGGGACCAAGAATGACAGTGTCTTCGTTAACACAATTAATTCATCATATTTCTATAGACTCTGTAGAGTGTGGATTGACCTTTCCTCTACATCCTCAATGCTTCCATACCAGTCTAAGTCAGATCCACTTGCACCTCTATAGGTAGCAAAGATTACTTATTAACCTCCTCATCACCATGACTCTTTGCCTGCCAATTCTTGTTTGTTTGTTTGTTTGTTTGGTTTGTTTGTATTTAGGACAGTGTCTACAGGGTCTCACTACATAGATTGGACTCAGTGATTCTCCTGTTTTCAACCTCCCAAATGCTGGGATTACAGGCAAGCACCACCACGTCCAGTCTCAATTGCCCTCTCAGTGTGCCTAGGATACAGGGCTGGCAGGGCACATCAGGGATTGAACCCTGGCTGCTGCACTCTGCCTAAGCAGGCACTTTCATCTGCTGAGCTATCTGGCTGGCCCTTGCCTGCCAACTCTTTAAGCTAGAGGTCCCTAACCCCGTACTATGGAGTCGGACTGCACAGCTGGAGGTGAAGATGGGCAAGCAAGCAGCACTTCATCTGTATTTACATCTGCTCCCTACTGCCCACATCACTGCTTCAGCTTCTCCTCTTCTCAGATGCACAGGGCTTTAGGTTCCCACAGGAATACAAAGGCTAGTGTGAATTGCTTGTGCAAGGAATCTAAGTTGTGCCTCCTTTGAGTTATCCCAAATTAACCCACCACACACCTGTCCACAGAAAGGCTTTCTTCCACAAAACAGGTCCCTGGGACCAAAAGGTTGGGGATCACTGATTTATATGATGGCCAAAGAGATTTTCTTACAAACAAACCTGATTATTATGTGACTTCACAATATCACTGGGAAAACTGATTTTACTAGTTTTGTTTATTTACATCCAACTCACATTTTTTCTGGTCCAGGTGATATGACAATTTTTTAACCAGTAAGATCAATCTCATTTCCATATCTTTGCCTGAAATGATGTTATCTCTCTTTATTTCATGTCAACTCTCTTCCTTTCACAGTGACAAATATTTCCAACTTAGGGGAGCTACTGTATGCTGACTTTGAATCCATAATGAATTTTTCCTTTACTGAAATTCTTTTGCTTTGGCAGTCAGAATCATACTGGATAATACCTAAGCTATGTTATACAATGTCAAATGGATGTTTAAAAAAATGTTAGAATAAAAGGGAACAAGATTCAAGTTCCACTGCTATTATATTTGGGCAAGCTACTTAACTCCAAACTCTAGCCAATCTCTCAATAAGATGGCAAATGAGTACTGTGTATCTCATACTACTACCTTGGTAAGTTTATACAATGTAGGGGAACTGTAAAATATCTCATACATCTTACTGTAGATACCCAAAACTATTGCATGCTACCCAACCTTAGGAACCAGGTTATATAAACCAGGATGTGCGAGGCCAGCACACTCCAACATTTATGGCTGCTTTACTAATAATGCAAGTTAAGTTGGAAATATTAGCCCTCACTTTATACATTTTGATTCTTCTTGTCAAATAGGCTGTGTAAAAGGTCAGGGATTGTTCAGTAACTCTTACTTAAGCCCCTATTTTCTTCATAAAAATTATATATTAGCATTTTCCTTTTTTTTTGGCGGAACCATGGATTAAACTCAGGCCCTTGCGCTTGCCAGGCAAGTGCTTATTCTACTGGGCCATCTCCCCGGCCCCAGTATTTTCCTATTCTTCCTGATCAACAAAGTTGTTATTATGAAATTGAGTCTTTGATCTAGACTATGGATTTTTGTTAAAAACAATTTTAAAAATATCTGACACATGAAGTAATACTTTTTGTTTTACTCCTTCTTATGCAGGGGTATGCTTATGGAGTCTGTTAATGACATTCCTTGGTATTGCTGCTGTGAAATTTAGAGTGATGGATTTCTTTTAGAACTCAGTGCAATAAAAGGTATGTTTCTTTTAAGAAAAACAGTATATTCCATGGGAATATTGATAAATATGCAATAGGCTGTTTCTCTTTTCATTCGGACTATCAGCAAGATAAAAGCCAACTTTAGCAACTAGACAGAGTCTCTGAACCTATTTACACAGGACCCTCTCCCTGGAGTCTATACCCTGTATTCTATTACGGCTTTAGCAGGTAGTAGACATTGTTAATTTTCCCTCAATATCTATTTTCTTCTTCCTTTTAGTAATAAAACTTCCTGGGCTTTAATGAGACCTTCACACCAGCCCTCCAGGACAGTTTTTCAGTGTACACAGGAGCAATACCATAGCTTTGGGGTCACGCCCTCATAAGAGAATGCTTTACATTCTGACTTTCCTTTTCTCCCTTTGTAGGGGCTTATAACTTTGACATGATGCCCCACTAAACTCCTGTCAGGTTGAACTATATGAATGAAAAATGGATCTATCTTGTTTCACCTTCTGCTATCTTCACCTTTCATAAAGCAGCTTAATCTAGTTTGATTCCAGTTTTTAAATGTAGTTTATCTTTTCCATATACATTTCTTGAGGCTACTTGCAGTGTTTTTGTTGGATGATATTATGGAGATAATTTAAGAAGAAAACCAAGAAATAAAAGAAAATGACACAGACCCAGCGACCAGCTTGGCACTCAGAATCCATTTGAGTCCCTACCCTTCCTATGCCAGTCTATCTTGAAGTTGAATAACTTACTTTCAAATGTGTTTGAAAGACGAATAATATTAATTTGCATTTGTTTAGAGACTCCTTTATTTTCAAAACCCCCAAGTACTACAAAATAAGGAGAAATAAGAGGAGGCTCTTCTCTCCTTCAGCCTCCAAACAAGACATACTTGTGAACTTTTGCCAAATTGCAGGAGATAAGCTGAGCTCCTCAGTCACAGAAAGAGGACTAGGAGATGTGCCAGGGATCCTGAGGATGCTCTTAGTCATGTGACAGGTCTTTAAAAAATTAAAGCAGCATTGCACGCTCAGCAAGCTACATGTCCCAGGAAGAGTTTGAAGAAAAAATAATGATCCTCTTTCCCCCTCATTTCACTCTACCTGCTATGACCAACTTGACAGTCCCTTGTGTTTTCACATGCATGCATCCCTGTTTTCATCTGCACAAATATGGGGTTATTTTCAATTGTAATATCAAGAACCAAAATTGCAGTCAAATAATGTTTCTACACTGGATAATATACTCTTCTCTAGTGTGAATGTACATAATTTTAAGCAATTACACTCTTTAATTTAGATAAAAATTTAGTCTCCTATAAATATAAATGAAACAAAAGATTAAACTTGTTATACATTTTGTGGGATCAATTTTCATTCATTTTAATTCCAAAATATATCCTACTATTCTTCTAATTTTCTCTGCCTCCTTCATCTTCGCTGTAGTCCAAACTATCATCATTTTCTCTTGGAGTATCATAATTTCTTTTAATTGTTCTTAATTTCTCCCTTTTTTAATTCTTTGAAGCTCATTCTTACAAAACCATGGTCTCTCAGAGCCGTAAATTTGGATAATGTCACCCCAAACCTCCCAATCTGTTTTTGTTGGTATAAGAATGAAATCCAGCTTTCTTTCAGTGCTCCAAATTGTACACTGCTCCCGCCCTTCTATGTGACCAGCTTCTGCTCATGTCTCTGATGCACCTGCCCCCACGGTCTTCCCTTCTTCCTTTGGGCCTCATCTCTGTACAACCAGTTCCTTTTACCCATATGTTTCTACTCAAATTCAAATGTGAGGTTCTATCTGTCATTCAGAAATAAGCTTTCCTTCAGCTCAAACTCGCAGTGGCCCTCCTGTGTCATCCGCCTCAGTGCTAGCGGTCTGGTTTCACTAGCTGCCATGGCGTGGGGCCCACACAGCACGTGATACCTGGGATCAAACCCAGGTCCTTGTGCTTGCCAGGCAGGCACTTACACCACTGAGCTATTTTCCTGACCCCATAAAGCAAGCTTTCTCTCTCTCTCTCTCTCTCTCTCTCTCTGTGTGTGTGTGTGTGTCTCTCTCTGTCTCTCTCTCTCTCTCAAAGTTTTGTGAATTTGGTACAGGGTCTCACTGTGCAGCTCAGACACACAGTGATCCTCCTTTTCAGCCTGCACAGTACTGCTCCAGAGTGTCTGGACTCAGTGGACAGCTCAGTGTGCCCGGGGGTGGGGCTGGCACATCATGTAGTGCCAGGGATCAAACCCCAGTCCCTGTGCTTGCCCAAGCAGGCGTTTAGTCCACTGGGCTATCTCGCCAGCCCAAAGCCAGCTCTCTGAAAGAAGCTGTTTTTAGCTACCCAGTGTACGGGCACCACCTTGACACTGCCCATGACACCTATTTTGACTTCTTTACAGCCCATTTCAAAGTTTGAGTACACTACTTTGTGGGGATTTATTTATTTCTTTGCTATTTCCGCCACACAAATGCGAGAGCATGAGAGGCAGGATCATGTCTGCACTTCCCCTGGCCACACTCCTGGCACCGAGAACAGTGCTTGGCACATAGAAAGCACCTGACAGGTAACTGGCAAATGAATATACCAACAGATCAATTTAAAATGCCTATTTTCCATGCACTTTCTGATTGAACCTTCCTGGGATTTTGTGCCGGAAGAAAAAAAAATGGGGGGCTAACATGCAATTTTAAAATTTGACTTCAATATTAGATGATCTGCACTTAAAACTCAGCATTTTTAATAGAAAGTAAATATACCACAGTTACTTTTAGAAAGTTTTGGAAATAACACAACTTATAGGCTTGCAAAGGTTTAAACAAGGTGGTACAGATGTTAAAAAAAATACTAATGTTATTTATATGGCTTGAATATATTCCACCAAAATAAATTTGTTACAAAACTACTCCTCAAATTCATAAATGAATCAACAGTATTTGGAAATGGGGCTTTTAGTAAGTAATTAATATTAGTAATTAAACCATGAGAGAGAGCACCCACCATGCTGTCGGTGACTTTCATACAAGAGGAGGAAGGAGCTGAGCTGGCGGGCTTTGCTCTGCTCACTGCGTGAGGGTCTCCTACATCACAGTGCAGTAAAAAGGCCCTGAGTCCTGCCAGCACCTAGATGGATGCTAGACTTGCTAGTACCCAGAACCATGTAATAGCAAGCTTCTATATAAACCATAATACCTGGTCTCAGGAGTTTTTCTTTTTCTTTTTTGTACAAATTTAGGACAGGGTGTATAGAGTATACAGGGTCTCACTACATAGATCGAACTTGTAGTGATCCTGTTTTCAGCCTCCCAAGCCCTGGGATTACAGCAAGCACCACCATGCCCAGTCTCAAATTGCCATCTCAGCGTGCCCTGGGGGCAGGACCGGCACTGCATTGAACCTGTGCTGCTGTGCTCTGCCTAAGCAGGTGCTTTAGTCCACTGAGCTATCTGGCCAGCCCTAGGGGTTTTCTTTTTTTCCTCTCTCTCTCTATTAAATATTTTATTTCTTATTTTAATTTTCAAGAGGAAAAACAAAAACTGGAACAAATAACAAGAACAAAGACATAAACAAAGCAATATAAGACAGTACAAATGGTGCAGAATTCAGAACAAGAACAGAATATTAGCAGGGATTGTAATATTAAGTTTTTTTATTGTGAAATTTCTTGCTCAAACTACCCGACACAGACATGCAGGATTGATCAAAAAATGAGACATCCACTCTTCCTTTCCATAAACCTTAATTTTTTCCTTGTCCTTTTTTTAATTTTTTGCTCTTAATTTATTTTAAAGAGCATATAATACTAATAGAAAAGACATTAAAGATGATATATACTTAAAAGAACAGGGCCAGGGAGATGGCTCAGTGGAATAAGCGCTCCCCTGGCAAGCGCAAGAGCCTGAGTTCAATCCCTGGTTCCAACAAAAAAAAGAAAAGAACAAGATGAATTTTCTTATAATCACTTTAAACAAACTAGGATATTTATAGAAATATTACCATTCCTTCAGAATTGGTACCTAATGTGTAGGTGAAAAAATAGTTTTATTTTGATATCTGAATAATATTTTCACAGCTACATGTAAAATTTATAAAATCTTTACCTTTTTATAACTGAGTATTCTTTGACGTATGTGCTCAATTCTTTCACTGCAGATTGCACTGAATTTACTCTGAAGGTCCGCAGGGATCACTTCATTTAGAGAATTAAAACTGGTGCAGTTTTGTACAAAATGATCATCACTTTTAGCCAGCGCGTCAAGGATCTAAAGCAATAAACACACACAAAACAAAACAAAGCAAACTTCAGAAGCAGACACATAAAATCTTCAAAAGTTTACACTACAGTGTGACTTTCCTGTGTTTTCTTAGAAGCATCCCAGGATGTTCGCGTTCGGGGAGACACTGTCAATGGAATGACCTCACATGTCTGCTTGGAACCTCAGCTTTCACCTTCTGCTGACTGTAAAGACCATCCTGGGGGCAGGGCAGGGAGACTTCAAAGGCTCCCTGCTGCATAAATCAGTGCATTCTGACGTGAGAACACATCTGTATTTTCCTCAGAATCACTCAGAACATTGTTTTTCTCAGTTGGGTAGTAGAACAGAAAAGCTATGGAAATGCCATAGTATCTTTACTTGTGACTGAGTGCCAAATACATATTATGCAATTAACAACTTCTCGCTGAAGGCTCACTAGACCAAAAGCTACCTTGGTAAAGAATAAATCGGTATTTAGACAATGTCTGAGCTCTAGCTAGCCGATGAAAGCATCAGACAGTATCCTCAGGATGATTTCAACTAGCAAATATTCTTCTACACCTCAATCAGTTGTAAATCTCTGTGTGAGAGTGCATGAGATCATGAGATCACTGAGAATTTCTAATGAATTGAAAATTACGCACTTGGGCCGGGGAGATGGCTCAGTAGAATAGGCACTTGCCTGGCAGGCACAAGGGCCTGAGTTCAATCCCCCTTTCCACAAAAAAAAAAAAATTACACACTCTATTAATTTGTACCATTTGTAGCTGTTCAGAGATCACAAGGAAGAAATACACTTTTAAACAATATTTTTATACTACTCTGGGAGGCATAATGCATCCAGGCTACATTTTCTTCAGTTCTCTCACCACCTCCATTTTTGTGAGCTGAGAAGGGAGTTTTTCTACTAAAGAGCAGCCTTTATCTTTAGCAGTAGTCTTGGCTAAAGTTCTTAGCTTCTTGAGCTTTCTGCATGTGTAAAATGGAAATGTTATCTACAGCACTAATTTATATAGTTATTATATACAGAATAATGCATATAATTTAAAAAAGTTGAAGTAGTTGGAAAACAGGATAAAATGATGATAGTAGCTGGCCTGGCCTCTTACCTTGATCCTGTTCATTGTATAACATAGTTGAAAAGAGCTGCCATTTTGAAAATATATACTTTTCATAAAGAGTGGTAAAATGAAGAAATATTTTAAGCTGATTTTTAGAATATAAAATGAAAAAGGATAAAAAATACATTGAACAAATGGTAACTATCTCAACCAGAAGTTATTTGAAACAAGAATTAAAGAAATACAGGCATGGGTCTTCTATATCATTTGTCTACTTATGATATCTAACTTCCCTCGGGATGATATATAAATAGAAGGAAAGAGTGCAGCCCAGAACCGTAGATGGCATAGTAAGAATCTGACTTATCTTTTAAAAGGCCTGTGAACAGGAAGCACAGAATCACCCCTTTGCATAACATATTTTATCCACTGGTTATAAGTAATCGTCTTCTCTCCCCAACTTGGCTTTCACCTTACGGTAATATCACCTTACGGTAATATTCTTCAAAATGAAAATTATACGAATGTCTGTGGACCTATTCATAAACTGATCTCTAGGCTTCCTGTATTTTTTGACAAATCCTTTAAAATTTCTTAGGGCTGGAGAGATAACTCATTGGACTGAGTGCCTGCTTAGGTAAGCACAGAGACTGGGATATGACTTACAGCACCACTGCCCCCTGGGCACACTGAACTGGCCACTGAGACTGGGAGTGGTGTTGCATGCCTGTACCCCAGCACTGGAGAGGCTGAAAGCAGGAAGACCACTACAAGGCCGAGCTGTGTAGTGAGACCCTGTACCAAATACATTTTTTGCAAATACATTTAAAAAAATTAGAATGCATGAAATTTTTTGTACTTTGGAGTACTCATTGGAGTATAACATACATTAAGAAAAATAAGACACTTATCCTAAAAACCATCTAAAATATATTCATAATACTTCCCAGTGACGCAGTGAAATCTTTGTCACATCAACTACCACTTTACTCCTGAAGAGGCCCATTGAAACACTGTGCTTAGAGAGGGTCAGTGAAAGGAAGATTGTGCACACACTTAATAGTGGGAGAAAAGAAAAGGGAGTTGAATGAACTCTCAGCTACAACATGTTCAGCCATTCCCTTTTTTGTTTTGTTTTGTTCTTTATGTGTTTAGTACAGGGTCTCACTACACAAATCAGGCTCATAGTGATCCTCCTGTTTACAGCCTCCCGAGTGCTGGGATTGCAGGTGTGCGCCACCACACCCAGTCTCAATCGCCAACTCAGTACATCCCCAAGGCGGTGCCAGAACGGCATGCTGGGGAACAGTCCCTGGTCCCTGAGTCTGCCTAAGCAGGCATTTTAATCCATTGAGCTATCTGGCCAGCCCAGAGGTTTCCCTTTTTAAAAGTGGGAGTGTGGAGGGGCTTGATTGCCTTGTAAACAAACAACAAAGAACCATGTTGTCACAGGGTCCCTCGTACCTTGGCAGTTAAGCTGAAGAACCCTTTGGGCTCAATCATCTTCTCCACCACGTTGCACTTGACCCCGGCCGTGCTGTCATACTCATATACAACCCCGTATTCCAGGTGGATGTTGTCCACCGTCAGACTCACGTGCTCCTTCTTCCCATCAATGATGGCCATGGTATTGAACTTGTCAATTACCTCTGGAATACGAGTGATTTTTAAGTTAGCGGATTCACAAGAGTTTGGTTCATTTCCTCCAATACTTCTGGGGTTCTAAATAATTTTTGAACTTCTAAAGCATAGATAAACTTGATGTGCTAAATGAAGCATTATTTCTTGCTAACATGTTGAAAAATGAAAAGAATTTTTCAAAAAAGTGACTGGGAATGATCAAACTCTCACTAACACGCAATTGGTATGTTCTCCTTTGCTCTGTGGCCCATGTGCAGGCTTGTTTGTACCAACGCAAACAATATAGATGGAATCGTTTATTTCTTCACTGTTTATTAACAGAAGTCATGATTTATA
>NDGN011452907.1:0-11335 GCA_002564285.1 Tympanoctomys barrerae
TTCACACCTGCCCTCCCTGGAGTCATCTTGGCCGGTGGCGGCGGACGTCAGCAGATGCGTCACCTGGAGCACCAGTGTGACCATAAACCGCCAGGCTTCTCCACTGGCGCCACCGCGGAGCTTCTGATCCTGGGGCCCTGGGCGTGGCCTTAAACTGAGAGTTCCCCCAAGATCCCACCTGATACGAGGGGCCTGGAGTGCACCCACCTTTCGAGAACCCCTGCTTCAGGGTGAGTCCAGGACTGCAGCGGGTAACCGCCACCTCGCGAGCAAACACAGGAACCTAGATGCGCCGGCGGCAGCGCTGTTCTCACAGCAATGGCACCATTTTCTGAAAAGTGATAATTTTCCACCTCACAGGATCATTTAGGGTTGGCCAGACTTATAAATCTTCTCTTCAGGCTACGTAATTCTGTAGGAAAGAGAAATGTTGGCTTAAGACATTTCCAGTTCTTGGTTTTAGAGGCTGAAGATTTTATTGGGTGGCGGGGAGAAATTATACATGTATGTCATATAAGTATATATATTCACACATATATCTTCTCTGTGATGTTTTTGAGCTGGCATACCTGGTATTAAAAATGGGTTGGAGGGCTGGGGAGATAGCTCAGCAGCATAAACGCCTGCCTGGAAAGCCCAAGGTCCTGAGTTTGATCACAATACAAAAAAAAAAAAAAAAAAAAAAAGTGGGTGTGGGTTGGAGACCAGTATTTATAACAGTAGACTTAAAATCGGTCATGCTTTTCTTTTAGTTTCTGGATTTCATTTAGTTTGGTGTTCACTTTTGCTGGCTAGAGCTACCCCCCATTCCCTGGGTTGCCATGGTAACATTCTGGCCTTTCCCATGTGGTGTTATTAGGCCAACACCCCACAGAAATGAGCTGCCACAAGCAGCACTCAGACTTTGGTATCAGGGCGTGGAAGCCCAGCTTCGTGTGCCAGCCCAGCTTCGTGTGCCAGGCCTGGCTTGTGGGGCTCCTAAAAGTGGGCAGTTAAGGCACGAGGGTTGCAGAGTTCAAAGCCAGGGTGGGTTGAGAGTTCAAGGACAGCCTGACCTACACAAGGAGACCCTGGTTCCAAAGATAACAAAAATAAAGTAAGGGGGCCAGGGAGATGGCTCAGTAGAATAAGTGCTTGCCTGGCAAGTACAGGGTCCTGAGTTCAATCCCTGGTACTACAATAAATAAATAAATAAATGAACAAATAAAGTAAGTAAGAAGAAAATTAAAATAAAACAAAGTGGACAAAAGCTTCCCTGAGAGCCTGCTGGTTCTGATTCTTGATGGGCTCAGAAGGCTGGAAGCTGACAGGAAAATGGCCCTGAGGGGAACAGAACCTTGCGCCAGAGCAGATTTGTGTGTGTGTGTGTGTGTGTGTGTGTGTGTGTGTGTGTGTGTGTGTGTATGACCAAAATCCAAGCTCTTTCACAGTACCTAAGCACTGATTTTTCATAATGCTTTACCAAGACAACATGCTCCATTTTCTGAGGGAAAATAATATATCTGGGCATTAACTGTGGTTACTGCATCTTTTTTTTATTGTAAAAGACTCAATCACAACAGCAACAATAATAATTTAAAAAAATCAAGAAACATTTCCTTTCTGGATTAAACTCTGAGATAAAATCAGGATGCTCCGACAGTGATTGTGTTCATTTTGAAAAAGATCTGTAAGAAGCTATATTAATTGCAGTCCCTTCTCCCTGGAAAACCCAACCCTACAGAAATGCAAATCAGCTTTATCTGCACTCGGGCACCCCATCTTGTTGGGAGGTGCTTTGGGGCTGGCCTGGGTCCCATTGAGGACCACATAGCACGTAAGTGCTGCTCTTGGGCCAGAGCACATTAATGCCTAAACCCAGTTTACATCAAGCAGAGTGTGCTCAGTGGCCAAAGGGGTGCTTAAGCAGGCGTCCGGTCCTCGGTGTGATCGCTAGCACCAAAACGAGGAAACTTTATTTTTAAAATCTTAGTTCCACTTCCAAGCAAGACTAAATTTCTCCTTCCCCTCTTCTTCGCTCCAAGAGGTGGCTAGACCTCAAATATTTAAACCCCTGTCCAAGAGGCTGGGGCTGGTGTTTAAATCACTTTTTGTTTTGCACAGTGTAAAAATTTACATTTCTTTCTTTGAATGGCTCTGTCTAAAGAACCCTCGGTGCATTAAAAAACAACAACAACAACAACAACAAACCTAAACCTCAGGCTTTGAAGGCTCTGTGACCCCAGAGACACTTTAGAGCCTGGGGTGCTCTTGACACTTCTTTCTTTGAAGATCCAAATTAGAGGAACTTGGGGTTCCTTCACCACCAATCCGCCCCACGCGAAAGAAGAGGACCTGTTGTCTTGTCAGGTCTTGAACGATAACCAGCAGACTCAGACAATGCTCAGCAGTGCGTCTCCTCTTCCTGCCAGGTCTCGGAGAGCCGCCCAGCGAGGACAGCTTAGTTCTTTCCGTGTTTCTAATCTACCCCAGGAAGATTGTATTTTATCCCGGCTCTGGGTTTCTCCCGCTGCCCTTTGCCTCTTTCTGTAAGGCAAATAGCTGGTGATCGCCAAGGTGTAAGTAAAGCCACTTGGGCCTTTGAAGAAGACCCCAGGACACCACCTTCCAGGGTCTGCCCCCTGATTTCATTTTACCTGGATCTGGAACTCGAAGCCAGATGAAAACTAGAAATGACTGCGCAGATTTCATGGCAATGTTAACAGTTCTGGCTGCGGAGATAAAATAAAACACAAACAAACAAATAACTGTGTCTTTAGCCAGAAAGATTCCCTCCATTAAAAACCTGTTGAAAGGAGCCCCCTACTGCATGCTGGATGCGAACGTGAAGACCACGCTGGACACCGGGAAGACCCTATCCGAAGGGCGAGAGCTCAGTTTCCAAGAGGGAGGAGGGCAGGGGAGGAGGAAGGTGGATCTCTCAGGTGTCTTCCAATCCGACAGCTGTTTTGGTCGTGCATCTGTCCTCCCACCCCACCCCTCCCCCTCCCCGTTAATTAAATACACGCTCCCAGCCTGAGTTTACAGCCCTGGACTCGGCCCTCGGGGAGCTCTTTCCTGGTAGTTGGAACTCTTTTAAACTCAAGTCACAGAGTCGAAGACCTGGCAACATGAATTTCCAGCTCCTAAGGGTGAGGAGAGAGGCCTGGGCAGAAGCTGCCAGGAGAAAGGCATGGCGGTGGGGACGGGCGGGCGCCGTGGGGTGCAGGGTGGCTCCCGCGCGAGCGCTGCTGCGGGTCGGGTCGGCCTCGCCAGGCGGGACTGGAGCAGGGAGGCGAGTCTGCGCCGCCCAGCGTCTGGCCACTGTGGACCTCCTCTTCGCCTTGCGGCGCCCAAGGTAAGTAAGTTGGCTTAGCTGGCCGGGAGGTATGTGGTAGCCTCGGACCCCGAGCCCCAGAAGCCCCCCGGTGGACTGGGACTCCAGCCCTAGCCTTCTCGCCTGCTTCGGGTCGCGCCCAGATGGGTCCCAGGATACCATTGGAGAAGTGACCTCGTTTCATAGGCGTCTGCTTGCTGCGGGGCCAGGTGTGCGTGGCCTCGAGCAGGCCGGGGTCCCCGTGGGCAGGAAAGCGACAGCTAAGCGTGACTTCGGATGGGTCCCCGACTTCGGACGGGTCCCCGTGAGCCGCTAGGAAAATGGCCTTGAATATTAAGCAACTTTGTGACTTGGCGGCAATTGGACAACTCAAACTGCGCCTTTGCCGGTTGTCGAGTTAGAGGCTCTGCCCGCGACGTTTCTGGAGCACAAATGAACCTCCGAATCAGATCGGGGACGGGAACGGACCGGCTTCCTCGGAAGCCTGGGAACCTCGAGTCCCCTCAGCCTCACTTTACTTTTGAGCAAAAAGTAGTTTGTCTTGAGGAAGCGCTGCGGACTCGGGAGGTGCTGCAAGCATGCGGTCAGGCGGAGCGCGCTGGGAGTCAGCGGTAGCGCGAGTAGCAGGGGACTCGCTGTGCGCACGCAGGGCCTGCTTTACACACTATGAAAAATGTAACCAGGCGTGTTGGCACACAGCTGTAGTCCCAGCACTCTGGGAGGCTGAGGCAGGAGAACCATGAGTTCCAGTCCAGTCAGGGCAATTTAGTAAGACCCTGTCTCAAAGTAAAGAATTAAACAAGGTTCAGAAATGTAAATATAGAGCTAGCTCAGGGTGAAGGCCCTGAATTCAATGTTTAGCTCTGCAAATAAAAGCAGCTATTATTTTAAAATTAAGATTTTTTTCCCCCGGGTGTCCAAGAATTAAGGCCTGTGGCGCCCGGGTGTGTGCCTTTGTAGGCTCTGACAGTTCTGGGTACTTTGTACACCTCAGTGTTTCCAATGTGTGTCAATGCCTTGGCCGGAGAGTGGGCGCGAGGATGAACACCCCCCGCCCCTCAATTTGCCGGGTCGGCTGCTCTGTCTCTCTCTACATCCCACCCCGCTCGGGACCCGCCTTTCACTGAGGTCCCAAAGGGTTCCAAAGGCTGTCCCGAAGGGCAGGACGCGGGATGGAGACCCGGCATGTGGCTGGCGACTGCACGAGCGGTTGGGAGCCTCCACCTGCTGCTCGGGCGCCCCTTCCCCTGAGGCGGGAAGAGGAGTCCTAGGCCCGCCCCAATCCAGCTCGGTCTGCCCGGCCGCCTACTTTGGTATGGGATGGGGGTGGGGCGGCAGAAGATCCAGCCTGGGGCGGGGAACCCTGGCTCCAGAGAGCCCACCCCCTCTAGAGCCCCCGCTCCCACCCCACCCCGCGTGGTGGCTCGCAGCCAGACTCAGTAGTCCTCGCGGACTCTGGGTCTCTTAATCTAGGCCTAGAGAATGAGACGGCAAGCTCCCTAGGGGGCAGCAGAGGGAAGCCCCCTTTCCCCTAGTCATTCACCTTTGCATCGCTCGTTTCGCTGCCGAGAGGCTTCCGGAGGCCCGGTGTGCACCTTCCTCGGGCGCTGGTACCCAACGGCGCGGCCAGGCGCGCGAGTCCTCCCGTGGGCGAGGGGTGGGTGATTGGGATGGGGCAGTCTAGAGTACTGGAGCCATCGGTCTCGGTGAACTCGGCTAAATTTGGCTCCTACAAGGCCGAGGCTTCCGGCGGCCCGACACGGGACGCGCGCCTGGCTCCGGCCCGAAGCCGGGCGTGTGCGTGTTGGAGCAGGGTCCCCGGAGACAGGAAGAGGATTTGCTCCAGCCTCCTTCCCCGCCGAGGGTTGCGCTGCAGTTGGCGTGCGCCTTAGCCAAGCGGTTCCGCAGGCTCCGGGACCTTGGAACTCACGAGAGGCGGCGCAGACCCTGCGTGCCCGCGGCGCCCTAGCCTCCACGCTGGGCAGAGGCAGGAGTCACCGGTCCTGCGGGCGGCTCCGGCGGGCGAGTGGAAGGACAGCTGGAGCTTAGGGTGTGGGATGCAAACGTCCTTCAGCTTAACCCTGGCGCCACACTGCGGAGGCAAAGTGGTCAACACTGAACAGACTTAAAGCTGCACCGCGATCGGGTCTCGGAGAACAACTGGAGGCTACAAAGCCCACAGGGGAGGGGGAACCCAGAGTCTCGGGAACCCGACTGTGGGGCGCCCGAGGGAAGCGCCGCAACCACCTTCTCGCGAGAGCATGAGACCCCCCTCCCCCCGGTCCCGGGCGCCAGTGTGCCGGCCGCGCGGGTCGGATTCTCGTGTCCAGCAGGTGTCCCTTCCCTCATTCAAGCTCCAAGAGCCCTGCTCCTGCGGTTGTTTCACCTCAGGCTACGAGCTTGGGAAATGAGACACCAGGATCGATCGGGCATCCTTTAAACGCTTGGTCTGCCTTACACTTTCCGAGCAAAGTGCCCCCACCCTCCTTGGTCCAGTCCGGAAGGTCCCAACAGCTTCAACTTTCAAGTTTTCTTAGCACGTCTTGTAGGAAAAGTCATCTTGGATCTGACTGCTCTCTAAGAAGAGGAGGAAAGTTCGCTTGGAGGGCAGCTTTTTTAAAATTTTAGTTGTTTCATTGTAGGCCCATCTGAATCTAAAGACATGCTAATCCAACCCAAGGAGGGGCGGGAAGATGCTGAATGTCAGTATTCTGTGGAAGATGCTGCCTGGTACATTCTGGTTCCTAGGGGCTGTCCTGTACTGATAGCTAGTGGAGACTGCAAATTTACATTCGGATTTGAAATTGTTCGTTCCTCTAACTTCTTAGGAATATTTAAATCTGCCCTCCCCCCAGCAGGAGGTTGTCCCAATAAAAGTTCCTCCCCACTCCAAAAAAAATTACCAACTTTTCTCTTGCAAAGTGATCAATTCTAGTAATTGGAACAAAGAATTTCGTTTCTTTAAAATAACAAAAATTAACATGGAACGTTGGCTTTATGTTTGGGGGAAGGAGGCAACGTTTCTGTAGAAATTTCGGCTGTTTACCTTCTTTCCAAGGGGGTCTCCCCGCAGCTTCCTCCCACCTCCCCGCGCCTCTTAACCCCCACCCCCGCGCCCCAATTGGATTTGGCCCGGCACCGCTCTTCCAGGGAAAGTGGAGGCTGCGGGGCGGTGCTCGCTCGGCATTGCAGGGCAGGGCTGCAGGGCTGGGCCGGGGATCTGAGTGCCCTCGGCCACAACCAGCAGCGGGAAATTCAGTTTGGAGCGCCAGTGGTGACACGCTGTGGTTCCCACTTGTGGGCGGGTAACACAGTCGGCTGCCTCTTGTTGCTGGGACAAGCGCCCCCCCCCAAGCCTTTTCTCATTGCGCTCTCTGGGGGCGTGGGCCGAGGTTACCACGGCGCAGAGCCGAGGGACAGGGAAAAGGGTTGACTCTGGAAGACCAGAGCGGGGCAGCCCAAACCCTAAATCTTAGGGGTGGGGGGAGGGGACGACGAGTGGGGCGGGAAGCGGTTTTCGGAGATAAGGGGACCCCAGCTGTTGACATTCTGCATTCACAGCTCTTAGATACTTGCAGCTCGGTTCCCAGCTCGGTTGGACCAAGGATAAGGCCGCGGGTGCCTTGGCCTCACAGGTTCGCCACTGTCCCCTAGGTACCGCGCACAGACTGCGCTACTCACCCCGCGCGACGTGGGGGCCGGCGCGACTCTAGGCCGAGGGCGGGGCGGAGCCAGCCTGGGACTGGCTGGGGGCCGCCCCGCCCGCGCCGGGGCCTCCGCCAGCCCCCGGGGAGGAGTTATGGTAATTTCCTTCTCAATAAGGCGCTCGGGTCCCCCCGCGAGCGGCGGGACTCACGGAGCGGGCGCGGCATCCCGGCCCACGGCAGCGGTCTGTACACCCGCGGCGGCAGCGGGCAGTGTCTCCACCCGCGAGCCGCCGATGGGCGTTCAGTGACCGAACAGCGAGGCCCGCGCGCTGCGGGGGCGGCGGCAGACGCCCGGCCACCGTGACCCCAATTTTGGATTTACCGCTCGGGGGGTGGGGAGAATCTGGATTTAACTGGCGACTGTTTTGGGGGACGCCGGACGCCATGTTGTGGAAATTAACCGATAATGTCAAGTACGAAGAGGACTGTGAGGTGAGCTGGGCGCCAGGGCGCAGAGGCGCAGCCCCACCCCGCTCCGCCCCGCGAGGCCGGGACCCGCACGCAGGAGCCTCGCCGCGCGGTGGCGGGACGGGGCTTCGTCCTCCGGACGCCCTTGCCTATTTCTGCGGGACCCCTTCTCGTGCCCGGCCCTTTCCTAAATACCCAGCCCCGGGCCCGGCCTGGAAGGAGACCGGCAGAGCTCACCGGTCGGGTTCCCGCGAAGCCAGCGGCCCTTCTGCCCGCGTTCTCGAAAGCGCGCCCGCCTGCAGCCTCGAGATGCGGCTTTCGCGCTGGAAGTTTGAGTCCAAAGGGGTCCAATGAGGCTCCCCGCCGGCGACACCTTTGCGGAGTGTCCTCCGAGGCAGGCTTGTCACCTGCCCCGCTGTCTCCTCGGGAAAACCAGAAAACAACTGCAACTTGGCTTTCCAAGAGAGGTGGGGGCTGGGGCGTGCTGTGGGAGCTGGGGCCAGATGGGGCCGGGAGCGCTCGCGAGTGCTCCAGCCTGTCGGACAGGTTGAGCTAGAGTTTCGGAGAGTAGGAGGGAGGGAGGCGGCGAGCGGGAAGAGGAAGAAGACGCGGGCGGCGGGATGCGAGCTCCAGCGCTCGCGGAGAGTGGAGCCCCGGGCGGCCCCGGCGCGGGAGCGCTCGCTGCTGCGGGACCTACGGGGTCCGCGCGGGCTGCAGCCGCGGACGCTCCGCTAGGGGGCGACGCCATCCTGTCTCTGGTCGGCCTGCCACCCTTGGAGACGCATCTTGTAGGAATTCGGCGGAGGCGAGTGCAGCGCGCAGGCCAGGTTGCCCGGTGTTCAGGGTCTTCCTTGCCATTGGTGCATTCACCCGGATGTGTGGGAACTCGTACAGTGATCGGGGGCACCGCGTGGCCCTATTTGACGTGACTCTTGGCCCCGACGACTGCGCATTCCCTCCCCGTTGCCTCGGGCGGAGTTGGGAGGCTGGCACTGCCTGGGAGCGTCACCTGCCCCGAGGTCTTTGTCCCAAGGGCGTGGAAGGGAGGGTCCCTGGGGTGGGGAAAGTGCGCCCAGCCCTTCCCGCTGCTTCACCCAGCCGCGCTACTGCGACATGTGCGGGCTAAAGAGAGAACGCTCTCGGCACCGTGTCCCGCGCCCGCCGGCCTCCTCCCCCGGCGACGGCCACGGCCTCAGCCTCAGCCCCGGCTCTTCCAGACCCAAGACCTGGGGTTCGGGCGTGGCACCTCTGGGCGCCTCGGGCACCGGAGCGCCCGGATCTTCGCCGCGGGGCGTGGACGATTCGGTCCCTCAGGTCTTGGAGCGACTGCCTCTCTGCGGGCGCGCGGTGACACCTCGGGGCGCAGCGCCCCTGGGTACCCTCCGACCCGAGGCAGGGCCTGTGGCGGGGGTGGGTCAGGTCCCCGGGGCGCTTGGCTCCTCTGTCTGGTTTACGGCGGCCAGTTCGCAGCAGCAGGATTTCGCACTAACCGGGTCTGCACTCTTTTCATATAGGATCGCCACGACGGGAGCAGCAATGGTACCCCGCGCATCCCGCACCTGTCCTCGGCCGGACAGCACCTCTACAGCCCCGCACCGCCGCTCTCGCACGCCGGGATTGGCGAGTACCAACCACCCTACTTCCCGCCGCCTTACCAGCAGCTGGCGTACTCGCAGTCGGCCGACCCCTACTCGCACCTGGGAGAAGCCTACGCCGCCGCCATCAACCCGCTGCACCAGCCGGCGCCCACCGGCAGCCAGCAACAGAGCTGGCCCGGCCGCCAGGGCCAGGAAGGTGCCGGCCTGCCCTCGCACCACGGCCGCCCGGCCGGCCTGCTTCCGCACCTGTCTGGGCTGGACGGGGGCTCGGTGAGCTCCCGCAGAGACGCCTACCGCCGCTCCGACTTACTGCTACCCCACGCGCATTCCCTGGATCCTTCGGGCCTGGCGGACAACCTGGGGCTGCATGACATGGCTCACCAGATGGACGAAGTGCAGGTGAGCGGGGGCGCCGAGGCTCCTGCGGGGGACACCCCGCCGTGCCCTGAACTTAAAGGAAACTTTGTCGTTTCTTCCCCAGAATGTCGACGACCAGCACCTGCTTCTGCATGACCAGACAGTCATTCGCAAAGGTAAATGACACTGCCACGCCGATTTTGAAGTCACCCACTTACCGGCAGCCTGGGACTTGGCCAACGTGGGACGTCTGTGGTGGAGGGGACTCGAGGAGGCTAGGGTTTATTTTCCGGATGAGAAAGGATTTCTTGAAGGAAAAAGGGGTTCTCTGATGGAAGGCTTAGGAGCCCTCTCTGTCCACATTTGCGACCCGGAGTTTTCTAAGGAAATGAGTGTTCTCCGTGTCAGAGCTCTGCCTTTGCAGAGTGGGGTGCAATCCTAACCTTGAAAACAACCACACAGATACGCCTTGCTTGAGTGATTCGTTCTGTGACAGTTTAAACTGAATGAGTTGATGGGATTTTGGTTTTGATTTCAAACACTGGCATGGGTGGGGCTCTTTAATATCTTATCTGGGTTTTTTGGAAACCGTTTGACTTGCTTTAAAACAATCCTAAAGGGAACGGAGATTCAAGAACTGGGATGGGGTGGGGGTGGGGCTAGGTTTTGCAGGGAAAGAGAGATTGGGAAAATTGGGTTAGTTGGAGTGAGTGGCTCATGAAATTTAGATCCACACTGACAGGTTTGCTAGTCTGGTTGTTCGGGGGAAATGTAAATTAAAGCCTGCAATCCCAGCACTGGGGAGGCTGAGGTGGGGGAATCTTGTGAGTTCAGAGTCAGGCTGGGCCACATAGTGAGTTCAAGGCCAGCCTGGATTACACAGAGAGACCTTGTCTCAAACCCCCCTTCCCCCAAAAAATATTATAAAAACTGTTAAAAGTCTGTAACCTGAATGGATGGGAGATATGGGGCTTGGAGAGCAGCTGAAAAATAAAACTAAAAAATCTACTAAACCTTCTAACAGAATGGGTTAGTTTGTATTTTGAACTTCACTGTCCTCAGTTGCTTTGAAGGGTTTTTGGCAAAAGAGCACAAGGAGACNGACCTGAAGCCCTCCTTGTACTGATGAGGGGGGAAATTCGGGGGGGAAATTCGTCATCCATTTGTATTGAAAACAAATGGTCTCATTAAACGAGAAGCTGGGAACTGAAAATCCTCCTTGCCCAGGATCTGCCTCATTAGCTTCCCAAGGTGTTAACTTGTGAATTTCAGATTTGATTTATTTTTGAGGACTTTTTCAACAGACTGCTTGCAATTCAGAGACCAGTGTGTGAGGCTATTTGTCCGGCTCATGGTCTCTGTCTCAGCCGGTGATTTTTGAAAGGGCGTGTGGTGCTGTACTGGTGACTGCTGGCCTTGGTGTCCCCGCAGGTCCCATCTCGATGACTAAAAACCCCCTGAGCCTTCCCTGTCAGAAGGACCTGGTGGGTGCCGTGATGAATCCAAGTGAGGTCTTCTGCTCTGTCCCCGGAAGACTGTCCCTCCTCAGCTCCACATCTAAATATAAAGTGACCGTGGCTGAAGTCCAGAGGCGACTGTCACCGCCTGAATGCTTGAATGCCTCCCTGCTGGGTGGTGTTCTCAGAAGGTATGGGGGCCCAGGCGTGGGGCAGCTGCAGGTGAATGTGTGAGAGGGCTGGGAGGTATTTTTAACATTTGTGTAACTTTTTATCCCTCACACTGAATTCTAATGGGCGTAGAGAGAGTTCGGAGCGCATTTCTTCTCTTCTAGAAAGTGCCAAATGGAGAGGGAAGTGCTAACACAGCGCTATCGAATTATCATTGGGTTGGAACTGGATTGCGTGTATGAAGCGAAGCATCCGCGCTCAGCAGAGGGGGGCTGCCTGGGTTTTGGCCCCCCAGGGAACGTCTGGTGGGAGAGAGCTGTT
>NDGN011452908.1:0-11204 GCA_002564285.1 Tympanoctomys barrerae
TTTTTGACAGGATCTCACTATACAGTTCAGGCTGTCATTAAACTATGTAGCCCAGGCTGGCCTCAAACTCTTGATCCTCCTGCCTCAGCCTCCTGGTCCTTGGATAAAAGTCAGCACCACCATGCCTGGCTTTCTCCCCCCACCCCCCTTTTTTTTTTGTGAAGGATCCCACTCCACAGCTCAGATTCATAGTGATCCTCCTGATTTGTGCCTCCCTAGTGCTGGGATTACAGTCGCTTTAAAAAAAAAAAAAGTACAAATACTTGGTCGTAAAGAGTTTGAGGCTGCATAATGAAATATATATTAAGAACCCTTCAATTGAAGATACGAAAAATTTAAAAATGAGTATGACAGAATGTGAACAAAAAGAAACCAGGAATGCTTCCATTACTATGGGCTCTGCTGGCCCCACACAGGCAAGGGAACAGGGTGAAGTAGCCATCAGAATACAGTGGAACTTTAAGAGTGAGACTAAATACGCCTAGTATCACAGGACACAAAAGCATGTCCAACAGTACAGTTATTAAGACTTCTTTGACCACTATCATTTATATTAAAAAAGGAAGACTAACAGGACATTTTTAAATACAGTGGAAACAATCCCAAAAATTACCACCAAAAAGGAGGGTTATCTTTATTAGTTTATACACAAAACCATGTAAGCAGTTTTGTAACAGTCTGAATGGTTTTTTTTTTTCCCCCAGAACCGGGGATTGAACTCAGGCCCTGGCATCTGCCAGGGAAGCGCTTATTCCACTGAGCCATCTCCTCGGCCCCTAACAGTCTGAATGTTTACGTCTCTCCTTGGCCCTGGTCCCAATTCACGTGCTAAAATTCCATCCTGCAAGGAGGATCCAACTATGAGGAGGTGGCCTTGGCGAGACGACTGGGAAAACTCATGAACTGGATTAGTACCCACCGCAAGAGGACACAGCAGGAGGGCACCAGCTCTGCAGCCAGAAGCGGCGCTCACCAGGCCCCACATCGGCCCGTGCCTGCACCTGAGACTTCCCAGCATCCAGAACTGGAAGGCATTTCAGGTGTTTGGATGTGTCCAGGTTATAGTATTTTATTGCCTGAATAGACAGAGAAATACTGTCTATATAAATCTGTTAAGTTTATCCTACCTCATCTTCAAACTTTCAAATTAAATTTAACTTTTGTAAGAAAAGCTAGGATTTTATTTGATAATAATGTAAGACATTAGGGCTGGCAAAATAGTTCAGTGGATTAAAGTGCCTACAAGCAGGCACAGGGGCCAGGGGTTCAATCCCCGGGCCTGTCAGTGCCGGCACTGCCCCTGGGGCACACTTATGCAATTGAACCTGGGCGTGGTGGCATGCACCTGTAATCCAAGCTCTTGGGAGGCTGTACACAGGTGGATCACTATGAGTGCAATCTAGTAGTAAGACCCTGAACACCTTGCAGACCCTTTTCTATAATAAAAAATTATAAAAATAAAGAAGACATCAGTTACTTTTTTTTTTTTTCTTCTGTATTTAGGGCAGGGTCTACAGGGTATTCAGGGTTTCACTATGTAGACTGGACTTGTAGTGATTCTCCTGTTTTCAGCCTCACAAGTGCTGGGATTACAGTTGCTTTCAATTAAAAAAAAATCCAAATCATTACTCCTTCGGCCCTTTTTTTGTGAACAGTAGCAAATTGTTCTTGTTATGCATACTTACTCGATGCAGGATGGTGATGACTTTTACTGTCTGGCCTACGTTGTATGTGAAACTTAAGCTGTGTTTTCTTAGAATACTTTTCTAGTATGAGAACAAGACCTAAATTTTATAGCCCATATTAAGCTTTACACCAACCCTCACATCCTTCTATAACAAAATCCTAACATTCCTTAAAAATATCACAGAATAATTTTATTTATAATGAATATTCTCTCTAGACTTAAATCATCAACTTACTCTTATAACAGAGAATCAATTCAAGTAACACCAGCAAAATGGAATGAAGACAACACGATGTGATATTCCATGTTAGTGTCCGAGATATGCCACGATGATATCCAGCTGGTCCTGCAGCGCGGTCCATTTCCAGTGAGATTCTCAGGAAGCTGCTGGGACGACCCTTCACACTGACACTTTTCCTTAAGCTGTGCTAGACGCAGCTTTGGTTCCTTCAGAAGTCAAAGAGTAAAACAAGTGCTCTGAAGAAAGGCTGAGGCCGCAAGACCACATCACATGTCATTCGTCCATAAATGGCCAGTTTGCCTTCAGATCCTTTGTTGGGACACATTCTTCTGAAAAGTTAATTAATGATTTTCCCTTGAAGTTAATTTTTAAATAGAAGAAGTCAGTGCTTACACTGTTTGTGCCAACGTCCTTGTCTTTCTTGTTTCTACCGCCCTGTTTATCAGGTCATGTACTGATGGCAGTCTTATTTTGTCCATATTCTTGCTGTACACATTGAGAAATATGCCCAGGACCACTAACAAGCCAGACCACACGTACCTGTGCGGAAAATGGAAGAAAGACTGGTAAAGCTGACAAGGTCAACACTTTATTCTTAACAGAATTTATGGCCTAGTAATAATAATTCTTCAACAGAATAAAAATTTGCTAGCAGAGGCCTACGATAACATTACTAAAATAAAAATAGTATTCTTTGGTCAAATTAGATTAACAGAATTTTGCATCTTTCATGTTCAATGTAGACAAAAATGTATTTTACAGAATATTAAACAAAATAAGGTTCACTTCCTTTGGGGATCACAGCATATTTAAAGTTTAACCCCTTGCACAGACTTCAAACAACTGATAAATAAATCTGCCACTTGCCATCTTGGGATGCAGCTCATGGTCAACTGGTTATCTCAGCTGGGTAGAACATAAAAGGATAAAAAGGAAGCTACATCCCACAGAAGCAGGTCGCCAATCACTGTGATTTAATTACCATAACAGATAGTTTGCTCATATAAAATTAATTTGTAGACAACCAATATTCTACAGTACAGTGATGAAAATTTTAGTTACCCTACACTGTATTTTGCTAAGTTTAGGTTTGAAACTTTAATAATTATTGATCAACATAAGTTTAAACAATATCAGCTTCCAACACCGGACAGTTCTGAAGAGGGTAAAGGCTTTTACAGAAAGTCAAAACCAAAATTAAGTTATCAGGACACAACTTAACAGAATATTTCTCTACTGCAAGGCCTTTGTGGAAAGAGGCCATAAATAAACAAACAGTTCTAAAAGCACGTCCTGAAATACAGAACTAATATATTCACACATGACCAAGAGAAAACCCCTTACGCCCAATAGTTTATATATCATTTGGATTTATTCCTATTGGAAACAACATCATCTTGCTTATGCATTTCAAGATAGAAAACAATAAATTTGAGACAACAAATTATAAACATTTTTGAGACAGCAGATCTATCAACAGATAGGTCAAGATGAAAAGGATTCTCCATAAATCAACAGGGAAAAATATTCACTAATTTATATAGAAATCAACATACTGCAAAAAAAGTAAATGTTGAAAATAAGGCTGTTTAAGAGCAAATGTGAAACCTAATACCTCAAAATTAAGAAATGAAATAAAAAGTACTTACTGAAATGTGAAAGGCTTAGCAAAGAATATAAATGAAAGTACAATGGTCATTGCTTTCCTTCCTGTTGTCACTGTAGGGACAAAAAATTGGTTCAGAATGTGCTTCTTACTCCCTTGGTAAAATTTTGGAAACCATTTATTTGCTAAATACATACAGCCCACCACATGTCAGAAAAATGGCTGTGAGGCACCAGGAACAAGAAAAAGCAAAAGCCAGCCGAGCAGCAGCACTCATTGCTCCCGCTGCTGCATGGTTTGCAGCTTGACCTTATTCACCTGAACATCCCGAATGCACCCTTCCAGGAACTTAATACTCAATGCATGAAGAACTGGATGCGATGAAGAAGCTCTTCTGGAAGCGCGCGAGGACCAGCTCTGAGTACTAGTTTTAAACAGAAGGGCACCTATTTTCAGCTGGGCATACCATCTAGCCCCTTACACCAGGCGCGCGCAGGTGGCGAGGCTGTGTCCAGTGACTTCAGAGCACATATGCTGTTTTGGGGCATAGGGCTTTTTAGGAGGTTTCCAGAAAGAGAAAGGTTTATATCTTCTTCACTCCGTCCCACTGCCTCGCAGGAGGATGAAGTCGGCACAGCAGGAGGAAGAGCCCGGTTTCTGAGGGCTATGGAGCCACCGCGGCAGCCAGGCAGCAGCTCAGCACCGGGGAAGACGCAATCGGGAAGCCCAAGGGTCTCGCTGGACTCCTCCTGCCACCAGCCAATCAGGAGACAAGTCACCGTCCCTGTGCCTCAGCCCACGTATGGGTAAGATGGAACCACCACATGGTGCCTACTTATTGGCAGTGTGGTGAGATTAAAATAATATACATAAGATATACAGACAGGCTTTGGGTACACAATAAAGACTATGTATGTATACACCGGATATTACTATTACTACCTTGGGCCTTCTTTTACAAGACTGAGGGAAACACACACACACAGCATCTCACAGTTCTAGGAAATGACACAACACACCCAGTCAGGGCCATTCTCCTTGCACTTCTCCTGCAAGGCAGATCAAGTGCAATGTTCATTCCTACAGAGCTCCGAGCAAAGTCCCTGCCCAGAATAGCAACACTTATTACCAGGGATGAGCAAACCTAAAAAGTCTATGAAATAAAAAGGTCAAAAAAACCTTCATTTAAAATGCACATTCAAAAAACAATAAAACTGGAACAATAATAAACTAAAAGCAGCAAAGGCAGTAGTATTTTCTTTGGAAATATTCATCCCACCCTACTTGAGCAACAAGTTCTAACATACTTGACTTTAAGACTGACCTTAAAGTCAAACCTTGAGGACAAGAGCTATAGCCTGTCTAGCATGAGTGAGGCCCTAGGTTTGATTTCTAGCAACAATTAAAAAAAATGTTTAAAACTTCAAAACAGATAAAACATCCTTTTCTGTAGAGTTTTACAGAAACACCAGCCACCAAAGAATAAACTGATAAAATATAGCTTTGTTTAATAAAGAGGTTATCTTTCAGCAAAGATCATCAGAGAAAATGCAAATACTCAGCTCACAGTCAAGCAAGTAAATCCCTCTTACCTGTTACAGCAAGAAGGGCACCAAAAATTTTAATCAATGCCAAAACAAAAGAGATTCCAAAGTATCCAGTGAGAGAAAAAAGGAATGCATAACCGTAGGTCCGAACTGGATTCTGCAAGAAATAAAAAAAGCTTGTTAGATGAACACAAAACAAGCCCTGAGGTATTATAACTGAAATAAACCCAAAGATTTTAATCAACTTCTTGAGCAATAATAAGCTATTCAACAATGCAGTGAAGCAAAACTATTTGGTTTTGATTTAATGGAAAAGTAATGAAATTAAAAATCCTGCACTTCTACATTATGAACCACTTAAAAATTAACTAATAGGGTAGAGGAAGGAGAAAATAAATTTAAATACCAAACATTTCATTTCTGAAATAGTTTCTGATCTGCAATATTGCATTGGAAAAGTCACCAAATTACATCAACAATAGCCTTTTTGAACCAGGGGAATTAGAAAAATAGAGAAAACTATTTATACAAAATATTTATTGAAAAAATGTGTTTAACATTTACCTTTGCACAAAATGTCATCGCAGGGCCTAGTCCACTAGTGCATGTCAATCCCAATAAAATGTACATGAAACCAATTGAATATGAATACAAAACCTAGAGGACATAAAGTGAACAGAAGCACTATCAAATCTAAAGGGAAAATTCAGGGTTTTAAATAAACACTTCAGTTAATGTACTCAGTTACTTTCACAGAAGTTTTACAGTAACAGTGTCATTTCTATACGACCTGACTCTGTGATTTTAACAGTGTACAAGTTGATTATTTTACATACCAAATAACAGCAATACAGATCTTATACACATGCTTAATTATTCAATTCTTGTTGAGCTTAATTACTGAATTCAAGCCAGATTTTTAACATCAGCATTTCAACAATGTAGTCTAGAAAAAAACCCTTATAAAGTTGTATTTTTTTATTTATATATTTAGCACAGGGTCTATAGGGTCCCACTACACAGATCGGACTCAGTCAGGGATGGAGTGAAGAGCACATAAACCTTCCTCTTTCTGGAAACCTCCTAAAAAGGTTTTTCCTGTTACAGCCTCCCAAGCACTGGGATTACAGGAATGTGCCAACAAACCCAGTCTCAACAAGCCCAGACCCCAGACACCTCAGTGGGTTGCACCTCAGAGGGCCCCGTGGGCAGGGCTGCCACGGCAGGATCAGGATCGAACCCCAGCTGCTGTGCTCTGCCTAGGCAGGCGCTTTAGTCTGCTGAGCTATCTGGCCCTAAATTTTTAAAAATCCTAAATACCAAGTTTGCAAAAGATCCTGAAATGTAATGAAAGTCACAAGCTTATGGTACATTTACTGCTTTGTCTCCCTATTTTCCTACCAAACTTGGTGCTCTTCAGTCCTCTTTATTTACAGGGCTCCTAACACCATCAGTGGCAGCAATAGCAGTGCCTAACTGAACACCTGCTGTGTGTCACTCTATACTGACTACTCACTAAGCTGGTTTCTAACGCCCAACCTATGAGACAGCTGTTCTTAATCCAATGCTCATGAACCAATTTTCAAGTGAAAAAACGAAAACAGAGCTGAGAGCAGTAAAGCTGGGACGTGAGCTGAGGCTGTCTTCTTTAGAGCCCACCATCTTTGGCATCACCTTACATTAGCTTTCTGACCACAGGCATTCTTTACTTCTCTCTGGGGCCATCCTTACCCAATTGAAAAGGCAGTGATGACGGTCAAGAAAATCCCTATCAGGATTGATACCACTAGGATTTCATTTAGGACACCTTGCCCTGTACTGAGGAAATAATAGGGACATGCCTACACATCCTTAGTGTCATGTCCAGCAAGAACCTGGTTATAAAACTAATGCATACACTCGTGCATGCACGCACATACCCTATGTAGGTAAAGATGCTATTTACAGTAACAACAGAAAAACAAGAAATCCTAACAGCTTTAGTGAGAAATGTGTTGGATTTACATGGAGAAAACATAAAATTTTAGTAGACAGGAAAAAGAAAAACATTTGAATAAAAGGAAAGTCATACCTTATTCTTGGACTGAAAGAATCAAGGGTATAGATGCCATGCCATTCTCCCTAAATTAATTTATTATTCAATGCCATACCAATCACAATACCAATGGGATTTCTAGTGTATTTGGGGATATGAGCACCCAAGTATAACTACTGGTAGTAATATTCTGAAAAAGAAAAGGAACAATGGTAGCTAGTCCTAACGGGTGTAAATGTATGATAAAACTGCTGCTGTTATATGTACTGGTGCAAAAGAAAGTCAAAAGAATTCAATTCTGAACCCTACAGTAGAATGTGTTATATAATAAAGAAGGCATTTAAAATAACCTGGAAAGGTGGATAATTCAATAAATACTGGGATAAATAAGTGGCCATATGGAAGATACTCTTCCTCTTTTTGCTTAAAGTTGCATTGGAGTAGGCATGGGTGAAATCTGTCAAATCTGGAGCAGTGGGGAAGACCTTTACAACCACGATACATAGCCAGAAGCTCTGAAGGGAAAGACGAATTGGATAACATGAAGATTAAAAACCTCTATACAGAAAATACAAAGAGGACATGAAGTAACAAAGAATTCTTAATAGACAAAAAACTATAAATCAATGAGGAAAAAAAACTGATCAAATAGCTAAAAGGTAACTAGGAATGGAAGTGCTAGCTTTTTCTTTTACCTCCCCATAGGACTGCTGTTTTATGTATTTGGTACAGGGTCTTACTATGCAGCTTGGACTCGTGGTGATTCTCCTGTTTTCAGCCTCCCCAGCTCTGGGATTACAGGCATGCGCTACCACACCCACTCGTTCGCCTGATCATTGCGAATGAGGGGCCAGCACAGCATGCAGGGAATCAAACCCTGGTCCCTGTGCTTGCCTAAGCAGGCACTTAGTCTGCTGAGCTACCTCGTTGGCCCTTCACATAATATTTCATATATTACTTTGATAAGAATAATATACACTAGTTCACAAACACAATGCAAGTCTTTGCTGCTGTAACTATTTCATAAAATTAGGAACATCACCAATTTTTAGTTTGTGTGATACGAATAAAAAGCATGAGCGTATTTACCATTTCAGAATTGGAAGCATTATGAAGTTTCATAGCTTTCTCTTGTACATTTCCAATGACAGCATCTGCACACAGTGCCAGGGAAATAAGCATCACACCTTCAAGAAGGCAGAGAAACGGGTCCTTCGTTACGACTATGGACTGTACTTCAGCTCGGTAAGATGTGTAAACAGTCTGAGCAACAAGAGCAGATCCTCAACCATATTTATCCCATGACACTGCCTAGTCCTACTCCTAGCCAGCCACAGTGAGCACACGGGCGATAGTATAGAACAGAAACAAATACTAACAAGCTGCAATGCCGCCACCATCATTCCATTTTTATTCTACACTCTATTTTTTATTTATTTAGCATTTAGGACAGGGTGTACAGGGTCTCACTGTACAGACTGGACTCATGTGATCCTCCTGTTTACAGCCTAAGTGCTGGGATTACAGGTGCCCGCCACCACGCAGGCCTGGGAGTCCAACTCCTGGTGTCCCTCTGTTTGCCTAAGCAGGCGCTATAACCCACTGAGCTATTTGGCCAGCCCTTTTATTCTACACTGTACATTTGAAAAAATATATTAAACTGTAGAAAAGCAGTTCTTAGAAGATCTGATGGAAACGACAGCTACTCATCTAGTCTAAAGAAAAAACTACAGACAAGGGGAAAAGTCACGTGAAAGCTCTAGTACCAGAATGGTCAACTTAAAACCATAAACATGCAGGTAGCTTTTAAGGTCTTTTCTTCGGCTCCTGCCTAGAAGTCTACACTTGTCCTTTCTTCTGTATAAACCAAGTTCATAACGCACATTCTCTTTGCTTTCCAAGTTTCTGTTTTGAGTGACATACACCCAAGACTGAGGAACTTTGAGACAGAGCAAAGAATCCTCTCAGATTTGTGTGAGTTCCTTCAATTTGTAGTTATTATCTCAGCAGATAACTCAATACCATTTTATCCATTTGTGAACCCCACTGTTTCAATTAACTTAGTTTTTACAGAAAAGATTCTCTCCCTAAAAAAAAAATTTATGTATTTGGCACAGGGTATGAACATGCAGCTCAGCTTTGTAGTGATCCTCCTGCTTCAGCTTCCCCCACGCTGGGATTACAGGCGTGCACCACAACGGGTCTTGGTGCCTGGCTTGGTGTGCCTGGGATGGGGCGATACAGATTGTGTCCTGGGCCTCGAACCCAGATTCCTGCACTTGCCTAGGCAGTCGCTTAGACCACCAAGCTATCTTCCTGGCCCAACAATTTTCTTTTTGTATTAATGTCTGAATACTCTGACAGTATTAAGTTATCATACAAATGTAATGGACACATCTGTTAGAAGAGTCTCCTGCAGTGCCACATACGTGCATGCTGGACAACAGGCTGCACAACAGGACAGTGCTCAGGATGGCTGCTCACTGGACACAGTGCTTTACAGAAAGAGCAAACCACCTGTGAATCTGATGGGTTACAGAAATTTTATTTTTTCTTCATATGTAAGTGGTAACAGATAGCAGAAAGAAGTAATGTCCATATATGTCTCTCAGTCGATTAGCATTTTCTTTTTTAAAAATTTATGTATTTGATACACGATCTCACTACACAGCTAGGACTTGTAGTGATCCTCCTGTTTCAGCCTCCCCAGCACTGGGATTACAGGCCTGAGTCACCATACCTAGACTCCAAGGCTGGCTCAGCATGCCAGTGGGCAGGGCTGATATGGCCTGGTGCCAGGGATTGAATCCCAGTCCCTGCGCTTGCCTAAGCTGGTGCTTAATCTGCTGGACTACCTCACCGGCCCTAGAATTTGCAAGGCTATTCTTAAATTTGATTTTTGTTATCTAACTTTGGTATTTATTGCCTATCATACATTTTAATTCAGTGAAGTTGATTTTGAATGTTCTTTTCCTGATTTCAAATAAGGAAAAATCATGTGATTTTTAAAGATCCTCAAAAGGAAAAATCATGTGATTTTTAAAGATCCTCAAAGGAATATCCTTACTGCTAAAAGGCAGTTCAAAATATTCCAAGTGTTCTCTGCATGAAAATACCACAGAAGTACCAAAATTTGTATCCTAGGAGGAATATTTTAAAAGGAACATTTGTTTTTAAGTTAAGTGTGAATATGGAGTTTATATATTCAAATTCTACTTATGTCTTTAATCACCACTTTAATATCATCATCTTCAGAGAATACAGTAGAAAGGATGAGGGAAGGGATAGGGGCTTATTTATTATTCTTCATGAGCAAGTATGGTTGGACTCCCATCCTCTAAAATATCTTCCCGTGGAACTCAGAACAGCGGGCACCTGTTCAGAGCTGGCCCATGGGGGCCATCTCTTCCTACTGCTGTCATCCTTGCCACCCCCACCGCAGGTGTGACTTCACATCCATTAGCCCTCTACCTCATTCTATCTCAACGAGCTGCATGGGAGGCAATTTCTAATGAGTGGTTTTACTGGCAAAGTATAATGAGGTGTGGCTAATTCAGTGTCTTCTCTAAAACTGCTAGTTTTTAAAGCCAAGTCTCTGTTTTCAAGTATCCTTTTCTTTACAGTGCAACATGTGAGAATGAAACATTCTTCCAAAGACTAAGGCAGAGACAGCTGAAAATACAAGATATGTTTTCTCTGAAATCAAGCAGCGAGTACTGTGCAAGCACTCTAGTGTAAAGAGTAGGAGGGCCTGCGAGGCTCTTGTGGATATTAAAGGCTATTCCAGGAGGCAGAATTGATCATATTTAAATTCAATGACTCACCTAGGTTAACCAGATTAGCAAGGAAGACTGACAACTAATAAGATACGCATGTATCTTACGAAGAAAAGTGAAGCTGATATAAATAAAATTTTTCATTATCTAACGGTTTGTTTCTCATCACCTAATGTTTTGTTTCTTTTCTCACAAGTAATTATGCTCTGTATTTGCTGATATTGCATTATTATTACTATTATTATATTTTCCCAGGGGCCGGGGAGATGGCTCAGTAGGATAAGCGCTTGACTGGCAAACACAAGGATCTGA
>NDGN011452910.1:0-10087 GCA_002564285.1 Tympanoctomys barrerae
TCATGCACAGTTCTTCCTGGAAAATAATTCATGAGAATAAAACCTATCTGAACTTCTGCATGGGCCCCTCGCTGAGCTGTGTGAGGTGGGCACAAGGTCCCAGGCACAGACCCCACTTCCTTCCGGCCCCAAGGCAGCGCAGCTCCCCAAGTGCACACTCCCACAGCTGCAGGCCGGTCTACACCCCAGGAGCTGGCCACTATCTCCATTCATCTGGGCCTACCATTCAATGCCAGGCTGTAAAATCAGGGTGTCCTCTTACCTGATAGAGAATGAGTTAGAGACCAAGAAGAATCTTGCCGCTCCAGAGGCATCGGGGCCACTGTCTCCTTCCAGAGGGTGCCTTTCTGGGCTTTGATTCCTTCTCAGCCACATCTGCTCTTTTCTGTGGCCTTGAGTAAACACCATCCCTTGGGTCACCATCACGTCCCTCTTCTGTACCCCCTCCCCAGGGTCACTGTTGAGGAGAACTAGGTGGAGTGAACCTCAGTGACCTCAGGACTCCATCACCAGCCTCCTGGGCTCCCGTCCTCTCCCTCCTAACCTACACCACTGAGTGCTTGTGTGCAGCCCCGGGGCATGAGCCTTCTGCATGCTAAGTACACATACTCCCAGCCCTGGTTATACTTTTAGAGAAAAATCAGGTTGCTTTAAAAGTTAGAAACTTAAGCTCAAGAATTTTAGTTTTGTTTCTTTGGAGTGCTGGGGCCTGGCATGTTGCCACATAGAGGGTAAGTACTTACCACTAAGCGGATGGGCACCCTCAGCCCTTCAAAACAATTGTCTAAAGAAGTGCCTAGTGCTGTGTTGAAGCTCCTCGTGTATTCGTGCGGTGGACCTTGTTCCGTGCCATTTTCCTTATTCCCCTGCTTCCTCTACTGTCAAGCTACAGGCACTGTTGCACAGGTCTCTCGTGGGACAGAGGTTCATGACTGTGGCGCAGAACAAAGGACGAAAGATTCCTCGCAGTGGACTCAGAGTCAGTGTCCATCCCCAAGAGGGCCCAGAGCAGCTGCCACTGAGTGACAGCCTCAGCATGAGGGCCCAAACTGAAGCCTCTGTGGCTCTTTATTGACAGAAGGAGGAGCAAAGTTCAAAGAAAAAAGAAAGGCTTCTGGGGAGGAACTCACCCAGGGGCCAAGGAAGGCCAGGGGAGGTCAGGGTGATCTGTTGGATGGCCGACCTTGGGACCAAATTAAGTAATAAATCGGAGTATGGAGAGGGGCAAAAGAACCTTTGCTCCATAGAGCAAAACGTTTGGGATCACACTGGCCTTGTGGCCCAGGAGACTGTCCTTTAGTTCCTATGCACACATCCTGAAAGATGTGGACCTGTGGCTTTGGAAGTCCTTCAGCTCTCCATGTCCATCTCAAGCATCCTTCTGGCCATACCCTTGCCCCCGCTATGGAATCGCTGTCAAAGCTGACCTGAAGCTGCCGCTCCCCTGGGCACTAGAACACTGGGCACAAGAAGCAGCGCAGGTCACTGTGGCTCAATTTCTGTGGATCACAACTCACAATAGAAAAGACAATGACTGAGGCTGGAGGACCCATTTCCAAGATGAGCCATAAAAGTGGCCAATCGATTATGGCTGTGGGCCAAAACCTCAGCCTCTTGCACGGTGGACTGCTTATGGGGTCTCCGGCTCCTGAGAATGAGCACCCGAAGGCAGCAAGACAGAAGCTCAGCGGTGATGCCACTGATAGCCACTCTGACCCTGCCCTGGCTGATGGGGAAGGGGGTACAAGGCAAGAATATGAGGAAGCAACAGTCACTGGAGACTGCGTCAGAGGCTAGTGGCCTGGTACAGCCTCCAGATCCCAAGCAGTACTATCCTGCAGGGGGTACTCCCCCATGCCCAATCTCATCAGCTAAGTTGAAATCTCACCTTAGTCAAGTCAGCACGTGTATGATTGTTCCTGAAGTAGTTCCTTAAGTTGAGTTCCTCTTGGTCTTGACACATAAACCGAAGAAAAAAGATGTGCCCCTCCCCCACCCCACCTAACCCTAACAGACAAAGGCAGAGCATCATAGATGGGAAAACCACTAACATCAGTCCTATTCAAAAAGGGGAGAAGTGAAGCAGACAAGACTCACTGGTGGGCTGGGGATATAGCTCAGTGGCACGAGTGTCTGCCTGGCAAGCGCAAGGTCCTGAGTTCAATTCCTGGTATACACACACACACACACACACACACACACATGAGTTACTGGTCTATGGCAATTCAGAAATCAGTGGAGTGAACATGGGTGTTCTTTGTTTAGGGCTCAGACTTTCTCCTGTGCAGGAGTGATCTCCACGGCCTCAGATCTGCCTCCTGGGTGCTGGGCTTCACTGTGAGTCCTCCTGTTGCTTTTCCATGAAAGCTGGAAAGAAAATGTCCTCGCTGTGCCGGTGAGTGGATTCTCAACTGCTTTGAGAGTACAAAGCCAATTTCCTCTCTGTCTCTCAGCATGCTTCACCCCAAGCTGAGGATGCGGCTGATGGCCTGAATCTTTAAACACTGTGTAGATCTCTAAATAATACTGGATCTGCTGCATTAGACAAAGGCTACACCCAGCACTCTCTCTGAGAAGCGCTTCTTGCCTTGATCTTCTGCAGACCTGATGGAGAACAGCACCTTTGATGTCTTAGGCATGGTGTTGGACAAATGGTCATCCAACTCACAGTCCTGCAGATTTCTGAGGTCTTAGCACAGAATGTGAAACTCTTGGCTTTGTATTGAGTCATATTTTCTCCCGAGTTTCCTGGATTAGATCTTTTCTCAGAAGGCCTGTCTTAATGGTAGCATCATTTCATGGGCTAGAATTCAGAATTTTTAAATCCTTTTGGTCATTGTTTAAGTCTGCTTTTTCATTTCTGTCTCTTTTCACCTTTTAGTGCAAGCAGGAGGCAATCACCAGGACGTACTCTGGACACCCAGATAGCGGCTCACTGGGGTAGTATTTCTCCATTATCATTGCGGGAGGCAGGAACGTTGAGCTGTCTACCACTGCATAACAGAGGTTGTTTTCTCCAGCTTCAAATAAAAATGTCTGCACAGTCCTTCAAACACTCATCAAAAAACTCAACAGTTACTAGGATTTTGAAACACTCTCCAAACTTCTGGCTTTCCTTATCCCGCACCTCAAACCCTCCCAGCTGATTCTAAAGTCTCTTCCACCTTTCAAAGTTTTATCATGACAATACTCTCTCAAGCACAGTACTCAACCGAGTACCAAGCACAGTACTCTGCCCACCGAGGACAGTGCCCTACTGAGTCCTGTCAGCGTCTAACAACACCAGAACTTGCTCATCGTTCTGAGCTTTACATATCTTCTCTCTTCTGAAGCACTTTCCGAGAGTCTCACCTGCCTCACAGACACTCAGATTGGAGGGTCTTTCCCAGCTCGGGTCAAGGCCCAGGGCCCTGGCTGCATCCGCTACACATTACTTTTTGAGCAGTCAGCGTGCTATTGTTTAACCTTTTGCTTTGTCCCCTTGTCCAGCTTTCCTCTGTGTCACAAGCTGCTTGGGTGTAGTGATTAGCTTTTTGGGGCATAGTTGTCCTTTTTCCTCCCGAGGCTCAGCAGAGACATGTGGGTGAGCGCATGCACCCTTATCTCGGTAGCTCAGGAAGGCGAACGTGTCAACACTGTCACAACACTTACTGAAGAAGCTTCCAAAAGTGCTGAAAACCCTTTTTCTTCTTTTGATTCAGACCATTTTCCCTGTCTTCTCAAGCAGTCAATGGCAAAAGTACAAAATACTAGGAATTCTGTTTTTCCTAAGTAGAGGAATTAGGGCTTTATTCCATGTGTATTCATAAGTTAAAATGTTTTCTTTATACATATGCTTAAAATATGTTAGCTTGAAAGAAAACAAATCAACAAGGAAATTCATAATTCGTGCTAATTAATGTCTGGACTTCTTCTCCCTCAGTTATTTCACACACCTGTTCACTATAAATTTCCTCAGCCAAGTTTATATCATATTAAGGCTGCTCAGAACTTGGACACAGACCTGAAGTTTTTCTGAATTTTAATTATTTTCAAATTAATTTTAATATTCTGAGTAATTTCAAGCTTACCCATATGTTTAATAAAGCTGAATTTATATTTCAAAAAGTGATGAAGTTTTACTAAGGTTTCAAAAGATAATGCACAGGCTAGTTTAATGAATTCTTTAAAAATAATTCTTTTGCCAAAAACATTCTTATTCATCACAAACCTTATCATTCCAAGGTGAACCGAGCACCTTGTCTTGGGTGGAATCCCACGGATTTCCAAGGGGAAGCAGCGTCGCTGCGTGGCGTCCCCCCTCTGCCTGCTGCCCAGGACTCAGAATCTTGGCTTGGGCCGCTCGATTTGCTTACAACCAGCTCTGTTTTCCTCCTGCTTCACTGGACAGCCTTTCACTCTGGGGTGTGCTAGTTGTACAAACTTGGCTAACGTCCAGACGTTTATTAAAATATCAGCTGCATTTGGTTAAAGTATTACATAACATTAGGACTTTAAAATAACCAATCAGATGAGGATTATTCTTTTTCCAATCTACAAGACTGGGGTTTGTCATTTTCTAAATAATATTCCTTAGAATACAGGACAAGAGGAGGTTTTGTTTGCACTGCACAGTGAGGGTTCCACGTTCTCGCTTTGTTCACTGTGGTTTATCCTTCATATAGTAGTTTGCATCATAGAGCAGCTCTGCATTGTTAGGTACTGGTGGTTGGCGTGTAGTAACAATACGGATAAGCTAAGGGAACGAAACCCAAGCTTGGCTGTGGATACAGAGCACATGCACTTTCTGACCTCAAAAATGGTCATATTCTACACCTCAGTATGGACACGTAGACTTATGAACTGATGGTTTATTATCAAAATAGTAGAAGAAAATCTAATAAAAATAAACTAGAACCTCATTTAATCAATGGAAACTCAACCTAAAGAACCAGATTCCTAGGCCACTTCTTGCCAACTCACCACATCTACATTTCCTTTATTGGAATAGAGGCAATGAGGTCAGTATCCTACCAGAAACGGTAGGATATGTAAATGGTAGGATACATAAGTCACTTGTGAGGAACTGAGAAGACTTTGAAACACACCTAAAACTTAGACACAGTCATCAGCTGATCCAAGGCGCTAATTCCTGTCACGGCTTCTGTAGTTCAAGCATATTTGCAGTTCCTTCCCAGGACTCTCTTTTCTCCTGCTTGTAGATGCAGCTGTGAAAATCAGTACTGCGGAAGTCGTTATGACACCTTTCTCCCCAGCAAGGGTGAAGACCTCGGACAGAATCACTAGGCCTCAGTCTTACACACTAATGTGGCTCCGGGTGACTTCTGCTTTCAAAAATCACATGCAGCCTCTCAATTTAAAGAACTGCCGTTGCTCAAGATGTTTTAAGGAGGGTGGTGAGGACCCTGAAAGCATCAGGAAAGTTTCAGAAGGGTTTCTAGATAGGGTAGAACAATTGAATAGGTGGAGCTCCTGAGTTATTGCCACGATGGGAACATGTCATTTCTAACATAGGCGTTTACACAGACCTAGTGTAGGTGCTACGCAGCTTAAGTCGTGCCTCACAAGCAGTGACATTCTGCGCTTCCGCTGTGACTCATCCCAGAACACTTTCTACTTCCCTGTGATCCCTTTGCTGATGTACTGGTTGCTGAGGGGTGTGTTCCTCACTTTCTCATATTTGTGAGTTTTCCGAAGTTCTTCTGTTACTGATTTCTGGTCTAAAGGCTTTGTGATGAAGAGCACATTTTGTATGACTGCGTTCCTTTTCAGTTTCCTGAGGCTTGCTTCGTTGACTTACATACAACCCACTCAGGAGAGCAGTCCGTGTGCACTTGGGAAGCTGTGGGTCCTGTCCCTGCTGAGCTGTGCAGATCATCCCCGGGGGCAGGCTGCCTGGCTCTTCTGTCCCCACATTGGTCCTCTGCCCGCCTGTGCTGCTCCTGCGTGGCGGGGTGTGCTGAGCTCTCCAGGTTGGCTTGTGAATGCTTACTTCTCCCTTCCATTGTAAACGGTTTTGCTTTGCATATTTTAGACTGTTAGGGTTGTTTTCAGATATATTCATATTGCTGACTTTTTGGTGGACTGACCCTTTTATCATTAAGAAAGTTTCCTGTGTTGTTTCTGGTGACAATTTTGTCTTACAGTGTTTTGATTTGTCTGATTATAACATAGTGACTCTAACTCTGTAGGCCACTATTTGAATGGCACGTCTTTCCCACATAAGTTAGCTATGAATGTAAAGTTTGTCGTTTATAGACAGCTTATAATCATTAAAGATTACTCTGTCAGTATTTTTCCTTTAATTAAAATATTTAACATATTTGCATATAATACAATTTTTATTAAGTAGGATTTATGTCTGTCATTTGGGTATTCTTCATAAACTTTATTTCTACATTTTTGTTTTCATTTTATGTTGAGAGAATTTCTAGTCTACCATTTTAATCCTCTTTTTACTGTATTTTTGAATTATCTTTTTAGGAATTTTCTTAGTGATTGCAATGAGCACTTTCACTTAAAACAATCTATTTTACATTAATAATTTAATATCAATAATATATAAACTGACACAAAATAATTCTAGATGAATTATTCCTTTTATTCTTTTATTGAACTACAGATTGCAAATTCATATCCTAAGCATACCAACATAGTTTTATAATTATCGTCTCACACCGCTGTGCTTTCAATTAGGTAGAAGTCACTGTATATACCTCTATGCCCTGTTAATGTTCATTTTTTTTAAAAATGGATTTAAGTTATTGTCTAGCATCTTCATTTCAGTCTAAAGAATTCCCTTTGTTATTTCTCATGAAGGAGGTCAGCTAGCAATGCATTCTCTCAGTTTTTGTCTCTCTTGTAATGTTTTAGTTTTTCCTTGTTTTTGAAGAGTAGGTATAGAATTCTTGCGTGACAGTCTGTGCCCTTCATGTCAGGTACGCTGTACCACTCACTGCTTTCTCGATTCTACAGTCTCAGAAAAAGAGTCAGCTGTTAGCCTTATTGAGCTCACTGGTATGTGATGCATGGCTTGTCTTACTGCATTTCAAATTCTTCATTTTTGTATTTTGTTAATTTGATTATGTTTCTAGGTATATATTTGAATTTATGAAGCCTTTAGAGTATCTTGATTTTTTTCCATCAAGTGAAAAGTCTTGTTTTGTTTTTTATTGTATTTGGTACAAGGTCTCACTACACAGCTCTGACTCCTAGTGATCCTCCTGTTCTCAGTCTCCCCAGCTCTGGGATGACAAGCGTGTGCCACCACCCCCGGACTCAGGGGCTGGCTCAGCGTGCCCTGGGGGTGGGGCCGGTGAGGCATGTGGTGCCCGAGGTCGAATCCCTACCCCTGTGCTTATCTAAGCAGGCGCTTAGTCTGCTGAGCTATCTCACTGGCCCAGTTTTTCTGGTTAGTCTCAAAAGGTGACTATTGGAAATGGCTTTGATTGATTACATTTGTTCTTTTGAGCTATACCTACCTTTTTTTTTTCAATGTCTTATACTATTTTTTGTTTAAAACAAAACATTTATAAAATAAATAGATGACCAAAATTATAGTTAACTTAAAAAATTATTCCCATAAAAGATATACTACCAGTAATCCCCCAAAGTACTCGCCCACATTCTGAAACACTTGCGCCACCATTTGTAGCACTTTCCAAAGCCTTTCTGGAAGTCTTTCATGAGAGTCTTTATAAGCTGTGGTCAAAACTACACTGAGTGGACTAAAGTGCCTGCAAGCAGGTGTAGGAGCTGGGGATCGCTCCCCAGGCCTGCCGTGACGGCCCCACCCCTGGGGCTCAGTAAGAGGGCAGCCAAGTCGGTATGGTGGCTCACGCCTGTAATCCCAGCTTTTGGGAGGCTCTAAGCAGGCAGATCATTGTGAGTCCAATTTAATAGTGAGACCCTGAACACCCTGTAGACCCTTCCAAAAAAAAAAAAAAAAAAACCAACAACAACAAAAGACCTACACTGAAAGCTGCTATCAAGCACCATTCCGTGGGAAAGCAGGCTGCGAAATCGTGAGTGTCCTTCCCGGCTTTACTCCCACCTCGGACCCTCGGTGCTTCCGGGGCTTCCCTAAGGCCAGCATGTCCACGCCAGTCAGCCTTATGAGTCGATCCTGTACACGAGGTGCTGTCACGGCACGACTAAGGCTCTGCAGGCGGGAACCTCCAGAACTGCTTCAGAAAGTGGCAAAAGTCGTAGGATAAGTGCGTCAGAAGTGAGAGGGGATGTTTTGGAGAGGATCAACGGCAATGTGTATTTTACCATAATTTTTAAAATTTATGCATTCGCCACATTTCTTCACCACCCCACCTGTTCTGGAAAGCACATTCCTTCCTCTCCAGGGTTTGTGGTGGCTGTTGATGACAATTTCTGTTTAGTGACTTTCTTGGTCTAATTCTATCAGGTCTGTGTTTCCTGACCCATCTGGCCACTTCTGTCCCTGCTCAGTTAGCTTAATTAGCAGTCAGTCAATGGCTAACATTTCTAGAAAATTCATTAAAGAGAGATTTGTAAAGGTCTTCCACTCTCTTAGGCCTTCCTGTGTGTCCTGGAGCACATCTTCAGCGCAGCCAGTCTAGAGCGCTGCCCGGGCCTTCATTTCTGGCTTTTGAAGGGCGGGCAGTCAGCTGGAAGGGGAGATGCCAGGTCCTGCTTAGGATTTTCCTACGCATGGATGCACGCTACACCCGTGTAGGACTCTCTGGATCCCTGGACTATAAACACAGGAAAATGACCATTTCATTCTCCAGGTATGTTCCTTTAAGTCACGGCTTGTCACTTGCTCCAACTGGTATCACCAAGTTAGTGTGACACCAACAGGAAGCAACTCAACTTGGTTATAAAAGAACACTTCCTGCAGTTTCCCAGCAGCGCTGCGCAAGGGATCTGGGCACGGAGAGGGAAGGCTGCATGAGCTGCTTCACGTCTGCATTCTTTTGGATATAATCTATGACGGATTAGAGTTGTTGAGCTTCGATACTAAAGTAAAATTTCAATATGTTGTCCAGAAAAGCAGGCAGGTCTGAAACGAACAAATCAGGAATGTATTTAAGCATGCTTATTTGCTTAAAATCTTATGATATACTATTGTAGTAGTTGATACATTGTTTCAACTTGGCTAAATTGGCTCTGACAGTTCCTGCCTGGTGGCCCAGCCCTGCAAGAGACAGGGCCCAACATGGGACACTATGGGGCCGGCACTGGGGGCAACTGCTTCAACCATAGGGCCATGGGCCGCCCCAGAGTGACTCAGCACAAAAAATGTATATAAAGGAATTGAAGAAGGCTTCCTCCTGACCTGCCCTGCCCCACTTCCATGGAGAAGTCCCGGTCTTCAGAGGTGCTTGATCTTTGCAGCCGGCCACTTTGGAGGAGCTCTGATCTTCACTGTGGAGCACTGGTCTTCGCAGTCAGCGCAGAAGGAGGAGAGAGGCTTGATGGACGCGTCGCAGTGCTGCTCCTCCTCTGCTCTTCATTGTTCTCTGCCGCATGAACTGCTGTTGTTTGCCTTGGAGGGAGCGGAATATGGACTGAACCCTCCAGTGAGCTAAATACATCTTTCCTTCCTTCGTTTATAGTGTGGGGAATTTGTCCCAGCAAAAAGTAAAAGAGTAACTATGACAACTATGTTCATAGTTATCATTATGAGGAGATATTTGTGTCAGCCCTTGTGCCCTTTACCATCATTATTTAATTTAGAATTCACAATGATTTTTTAGAAAGTGTTCTACCCTGCCATGATGCCAACTGAGCCTTGGACAGCTAGGTAGGGTGCTGCAGGGCATTCGGTTAGGAAGTAGCCAAGGCGAGGTTTACCCTAAGGACATTCCAACTGAAAGGCTCAATGAATGATCCCACACACCGCCTCACGAGCCTTCCAGAAACCTTTCCTTTAGCACACGGTGTTGATCTGACAAGGATGGAATCAAAATGCTGAGACAGAGAGACAATGAGAAAGAACCTCCTTCAGAAAGCGCGAGCTCTCTTTAGGAGGTGCTGAGAGGACACTCAGGGGACACATGGCAGAAATGGCAGCTGTGTCCTACAGGTCGTCAGCATCCGTGTTTCAGCATGG
>NDGN011452929.1:0-11896 GCA_002564285.1 Tympanoctomys barrerae
AAACTCTCATTGCTATTTGTTTCAAAATAAAATTGTTAAACACATGGAATTTTAAAAACTACAAAAAAAATTTTGCAGTGTCAGGTATTTTATTATGTGCTGGAAGAGCCTACACAATGTGTGGGTAAAGGTTTTGGGTGGGGAAGGGTATGACCCTCAAAAACGTAATAGCAAAAGCAAAAATACTTAAATTGCTTTACAGCAAACTACTATGGTCACATACTGCAAAGGAAACAACAAATAGACTTAAGAGACAATCTACAAAACAGGATAAAATATTTGCAAGTCAAGATCCTGTGAAGAGATTAATATACAAAATATGGAAGAAATGCATACAACTCAATAACAACAAACATAACACATTAAAAAAAAACAACTCAAGGATCTAAAAAGACTTCCCAAATAATACATGAAAAATTTCAACCGTATATGAAAACTACTCACTGCTACTAAATATCAGAGAAATTCATATTAAAATCACAGTGAAATATCCTTTCACACTGAGGATGAAATTATTAAAAATAGAAGCAATGCCAAATATTGCCAAGTATGTGAGGAAAAAGTAATGTTCATATAGTGTGGGGTGAATGTAATGGTGTAGAAGTGCCTTAAATACTCAAAATGGAGCTATCACATGATGCAGCAAACCCTTGACCTAGTGCATACCCATGGGAAATGAAATTAGTATGACAAATAGCTACCTACACTTTGATTACCTGCACAGCCTAAATGTCTGTCCAAGAGCTGAGGGAAGGGAAAATATGGTCATGTGTTATAGATACATGTTGAAATAGTATTCAGCCTTTATAAAGAAAAAGTATCTGCCATTTGTGACAACTTGAGAACATTGCATTCTATGAATGTACAAGGCACTGCAAAAACAATTACCTACTGGTCTCTCTAAGAAAGGTGAATTTGGGGAAGTTAATATTTGAATGGTGAATGACCAGGAGCTGGGTAGTGTTAAGGGAGGGAGAGATGTTAAAGAAAGGGCACAGAATTTCTATTAGGTCAGGGAAACAAATTCAGGAGAGCTGTTGTAAAACATAATGACTCTTTTTGTTTTTGTTACAGCATCTAGGGTCTTACTATGCAGCTCAGACTCATAGTGATCCTCCTGTCTTACCCTCCCCTAGCACTGGAATTACAGGCGTGTGTCACCATGACTGGTTTTGGTGGTTGGTATGGTGACCAGGGGTTATGGGACAGTCATAGCATGTAGTACTGGGAATCAAACCTTGGTCCTTGTGCTTGCCAGGCAGGCTCTTAGACCACTGAGCTATCTTCCTAACCCCAATGTGTTTATATGGAAAAAAAATTTAAAGTATGGATTTTGAATGTTTTCATTTTAGAAACAGTGGTATATGAATTTATGGTTTTAAGTAGCTTGACTTAGCCATTTGGGGAATGATGAATTTGTTGAAACATCATTGTTATTCACCATAAATCTAGACAAATTTTATTTTTCAATTAGAAACGAAAGACTATAAGGACAGCTAAAAGGGCTTTCACATGTATTGTGTGTTTGCATATGCTGAACTTTTTTATTTATTTTCCTCAAGGAATAACAGATTAATATTTGTTTCAAATATATTGATTTGATATTTTGATAAACTGGGGAGATAGCTCGGTGGTCTAAGTACCTGCTTCACAAGTGCAAGGACCTAAGTTCTATCCCCTGTATCACATGCCCTGCTGCTGAGCAGGCCACTGAAACCAGGCGTGGTGGTGCACACCTGTAATCCCAGTGCTGGAGAAGCGAGACAGAAGGATCACTAGGAGATGGAACTGCATGGTGAGACCCTGTACCAAGTAAATAATTAAATAAATAAATGATTTGAAAAATAAATGATTTTAAAACTTTTCTTTGTATATAACTTAATTCATACTTTCCCAATATTTGTAGTTATAGTTAATAACACTATCGTTTCTACTATGTATTTATCATTCTTTTAATTTATATTCCAGTAGACAGATGTTAGTGTTCCTTCATTTCATCCAATTTTTCAAGGGTAAACTACTTGGATTCATTTTGACTTTTTCATTTTCATTCTACAGATTTTTGTTTTTGTCTCTGTTGATATAATTTACATATATTGCTATATTACCCTCGTTATTTTTCATGATTTCATTCTTAATTTAAGTTCAATTCTAATTCCAAACAATCATCTTTGAAAAACCAAGTTTACAAATTTACCTATTCATGTAGTAAAATAGATTAGAAAAATAGTAGTTTTTCTTTACTCCGTCAAGTTATTTTGATATTCTAACATATATTTATTTTGCAGCTGTTACAGTTTTACAGACAAATGAAGCAATTAATGCAGAATACTCCTTTATTCCTTTCTTCTCAAATTATTAATATCTTACATTAGTATGATATATTTACTATAACTGATAATGCAATATTGTCACATTATTAATAAATAAAATCTATAGTTTATGTTAAAGTTCAATGATTCAGTCTTTCTGTTGTAGATTTTTCCAAGTGTAGTGCTATGTATTCACTCTTGTAATATCATACAGAATAGTTTTATTGTTCCTCAAATTCCTTGCACTTTTTCTTTTCAGCCTACCTTCTCCTTTCTCCTCCAACAAATTCTGATCTTTTTTATTGTCGCTACAGTTTTGCCTTCTCCAACATGTTAGCTATTATACACTATCAGCTTTTTTTTTCACTTGTTAATGCACTGAAGTTTCTGAGTGTCTTTTTGTAGTTTCATAGCTCATTTATTTTCATCATGGAATAACAATCCATTGTACAGATACACTATGATTTGTTTGTTCACTCACCTATTAAAGGGTATCTTAGTAGCTTCCAGTTTTGAACAATTCTGAATATAGCTACTGTAAAACTATTTATGTGCAGACTCTTTTGTGTACTTTTTATTTTGGCAGGACCGGATATTGAACTCAGGCCCTTGTGCTTGCCAGGGAAGCGCTTATTCCACTAAGCCATCTTCCTGGGCCCTGAGCCATCTCCCCAACCCTCTTTTGTGTACTTAAGGTTTCTATTTATTTGACTACATACCTAAAAGCATTAATTGCTGAATTTTATAGTAAGGCCATGTTTAGCTTAGCAAGAAACTATTCAAGTATATCAAGTAATAACTGTACATTTTTATAATGTCAGCAGCAGTGAATAAAAATTTCCTCTGCTGCACATTTTTGCCAGTATTTGTATAGAATTTAACTGGTTTAGAATTTAACTGTTCTGCTAGGCAAAAATAAACCCCACATTGTTATTTTAAATAGTAATTTCTTTGTGATATCTAATCTTTGTATTGGGGCCAGAGAGAGCTCCGCATTCTGAGTACCTATCTGGCAAAGTGAGGACCTGAGTTCGATCCCCAGTACAGCATGCAGTGTCAGCCCTGTGCCACGCTAGCCACCAAAACTGGGCGTGGTGGCACACATCTGTAAACCCAGTACTGGGGAGGCTGATATAAGATGATCACTATGAGTCTGAGCTGAGTAACAGGACCCTGCAAAAAATAAAATAATGATCACCATCATCATCATCATCGTCGTCGTCATCATCATCATCATCATCATCATCATCATCATCTTTTCATTTGCTGATCTGTCACTTGTGTTAGTTTGTTCTTCCTTGAAATAGCAATGTATTCGAGGTTGAGTACTTCAAGGGAAGGGAAGAGCTTCATTTGCCTCACTGTTTTGGCGATTGCAAAGCACAACACAGGAATTTATTGCTTCTGATGGGGTCCCTTTGGGTGGGGTCAGAATATGGTAAATGACATCACAGAAGGAATGCATGTGAGACCAATCACCTGGCAAGACAGGAAGCCAAAGAATGGAATGTTTCCTAAAATAGACCATGTGCTCCTCTCTAGAAAATGCTTATGCAAATGGAAGGGAATTGAAGTTGTTTCATGCATACTAGCTGACTACAGTGCATTGAAACTGGAAATTTATTACAAAAGCTGCAAAACTCCGTAAACACATGGATATTAAACAACACCCTCTTGAACAATCATGGCATCACAGATGAAATCAAAGAAGAAATTAAACTATTTACATTCAAATGAAAATAAAAAGCAACTTACTGAAATTTGTGGAAGACAATGAAAACATTCCTCAGAGGGAAATTCATAGTGGTGAACTTGAACATGAGGAAAACAGAATGAGGACAAATGAATACTCTAATACTGAATGTCAAGCTTCTACAGCATGAAGAGCAAGTCTAGCCCACAATTCAAACAGCACATAAAGTTATAAAGATCAATGCTGAAATTAATGCAGTTGAGAAAATAAAATAGTACAAAGAATTAATGAATGAAAGAGTTGGTTCTTTAAAGAATTTAATAAAATTGATCAACCTGTAGCCAACCTCATAAAAAAGGAAAGATGAATCTCAAATTCATGCAATTATGCAAAGGGTAAAATTACTACAGTGCCTGTGAAAATTCAGAAGATCGTCAATACCTGCTTTGAAAATCTTTTCTTTCATAGGAAAAAATACAGAAGAAATTAACAGATTTCTAGATACATATAGATTACCAAAACTGTATCAAGAAGATATCAACATTCTGAATATCTCAGTCATAGTTATTGAAAGTGAAAATATAATAAAAAACTTACCAACAAACAAAAGCTCAGATCCTAAAAGATTCAGAACTAGATTGTCCAACAAATTTAAGGAAAATTTAACACTTATACTCCTCAAACTCTTCAAAGAAATTGAAAAGAAGACAATGCTCCCTAACTCATTTCTGGGGGCAAGTATTACACTGATACTAAGATGAAAGACTCAACCAAAAAAAGAGAACTATAGGGCAACAACCTGAATGAAAATGTAAAAGTACTCCATAAAATACTAGTAGATAGAATACAGCACAATGCAAAGAGTTTATACAGGGGGGATTGATCCAAGATATTCAGGGCTTGTTCAACATACACAAATCTATAATTATAATACACCTAGCAGCACAGCCAAAACCAAAACCCACATGATCATTTCAACATATGCAGATGAAGTCCAACACTCATTCACAATAAACACACATAAAAATCAGAATGGATGGTCTTTACCTCAATTTGATAAAAGCCACACATGACAAACCAACAGGCAGCATCATTATAAATGGACAAAAATTGAAAGTCTTGACTCTAAAATCGGGTACAAGAGGAGGGTATCCATTATCACCACTCTTGTTCACTCTAGTTTTGGAAACATTAGCCAGATCAATTAGACAAGAGAGAGAAACAAACAGAATAAGAACTTAAAAGGAAGAAGTAAAGTAAAATTATCATTACTTGCAGATGACATGATACATATATGGAAGACCCAAAAAGCTCCAATAAGACCCAAAAATTCCTAGAATAAACAAATTCAGTAGCATAGCAGGATACAAAAATCAAAACCCCCAAATGAATACCATTCCTTTACACAAACAAGAAATTCACTGAGAAATTAAGAAAAACAATATCCTTCACAATCACATCCAAAAAACTAAATACTTGTGAATTTGTCTAACAAAAGAAATAAAAGTCTATAATGAGTGCTTAAAATACTCTGAAAAAAGTCACAATAGGATTTTAGAAAGTGGAAAGATAGTCCCTGCTCTTGGATAGGAAGAACAAACATTGTGAAAATGGCCATACTCTCAAAATTTTTACACAGATTCAATGCAACCCTAATTAAAACACCAATAGTATACCTCACAGATCTAGAAAATTATTTTTAAAATTCATCTGGAACCAGAAGAGACCTAGAATAGAAAAATCACTCCTGGGCAATAGAGGAAAGACAAGAGGCATCACAATCCCTGACTTGAAATCATAGTGCAAAGCTACTGTGATAAAATCAGCATGGTACTGTACAAAAACAGACCTGAAAATTAATGGAACAGACTAGAAGATGTAGGTACACTGTCAGTCACCTTGTCTTTGCCAAAAGGGCCAAATAACTTCACTGGAACAAAGATAGCCTCTTTAACAAACGATTCTGGAAAAATGTCTTCTACATGCTTAAAACTAAAACTATCACCAATATCTATCATCAGGCACTAAAGGCACAATGGTTAAAGATCTAAACATTAAAACAGAATCACTAAATCTACTAGAAGAGAAAGTAGATTTCAAGAAAGATTTCTTGAAGACATATGGGCAGGCAGAGTTCATAAACAAAAACCAACTACACAGGAAATCCTTCAAAGAATCAACAACTGAAATCTCATGTTTTGAAAAGTTTTTGCACATGAAAAGAAATCACCAACAGAGTGAAAAGAAAACCAATAAATTGGGAAAAACCTTAACCAACAGTCACTCACACAAAGGACCTTTATCTAGAAAATGTAAAAGAATTTAAAACATTAGGTACCCAGAATTCAAAAACCCAATTCAAATGTGGCTATCTAGAATGAATACACACTTCTCAGAGGAAGAAATGTAAATAGCCAATAAATATATGAAAAAAATGTTCAGCAGCACTGGGTATCCTAGAAGTGCAAGTTAAAACAACACTGAGATTTCATGTCACCCCAGAAAGAATGGCTATTGTAAAGAAACCAGCTAATAACAAATCCTGGAGAGGCCATGGGGGAAAAGAAACTCTTATCCACCGTTTGTAAGAGTATAGTCTGGGATAACCTCTGTGAAAATGTGTAAAAGTAGGATTCAAAGTCCCATTTGACCCAGCTAGTCTCCTTCTGGGTGTTTTTCTGGAAGAATTGAAAATATCATATGCAATATATAACAACCATTGTTGAATACCTATCATCCTGTTTGATTTATTTTGAAACTGTGTATTCTTTCTAATGTCTTATATATTGTGTTTTATTCTCCTTAAAATAAAAAGCAAATAAGGAGCAGTGTAAGAAGAAGTGAGGATGACCCCCTTGCCTCCCAAAGCTGTGTGCTGCAGCATCTCGTGTCTAGCACCTGTGACCAGCTGCCATAACCACTATGCCTAAGAGAAAGGCTGAAGGGGATGCTAAAGGTGATAAAGCCAAGGTGAAGATGAAACACAGAGAAGATCTGCATGGCTGTCTGATAAACCAGCTCCTCCAAAGCAAGAGCCCAAGCCTAAAAAGGCTCCCGCAAAGAAGGGAGAGAAGGTACTGAAGGAAAAAAGGGAAATGCTGATGCCAACAAGGATGGGAATAACCCTGCAGAAAATGGAGATGCCAAGACAGACCAGCACAAAAACCTGAAAGTGCTGGAGACGCCAAGTGAAGTGTGCTCATTTTTGATAACTGTGCACTTCTGGTGACTGTATAGTTTGAAATACTATTTTTTATCAAGTTTTATAAAAATGCAGTTTTATTTTACTTTTTTTAGCTATCTTGTTAGCACACAGAACATTTCATTGTTGTGTTGTGGGGCAGGAGCATATGTCAGTAGTACAATGTCTCCAAAGCTGGATTGATGTGGGGAAGGTGCTTTTCCCTGCTGGTTTTGAGAGACTTCCTCTTGGCTCCCAGGAGGAGGGATTCCCTGATGTTGACACCTGTGGCCACCTTGGCATAAATGCCTCGTGGTACAGGACAGCTCGCAGTTCATTTCATGCCCTCCTTTTCTGTGCCATCGACATAGCCTTAACTCCCTTAAGGCAAGAGACCCATTAGGATCTGATTCCCAAAAGAGATGTTCCCAGTATGTCAGGCAATCTGAACTTGCCAGTAATATTGAGATGGTGTCCCACAAAAACAGTTGATTTCGTTTTCTAGATTGTGGACCTTCAGATTTATAATTCTACTATTTTGAATTTCTGAAATTCAGCGTCGGCTTATGAAAAGTTGTTAAACAACATGCTAGATGTGAAATGTCAACCCTCACTCTAAACTCTCCCTACTTCAGAGCCTCAACTGAAGACTTCATTGGATTTTATAGTGCCTTTCTGATTTTTGGTTGTCCATTCAAGAAGGGAGATTGAAAGTTGTTGTATACTGTTCATGATTACCTGCCCATGTCCTGCCTGAAATACCATAATTCTTTATGAAAAGTATCTTTAATAAGTTGGATGCAGTTTGGTTCAGAAAAATATAAATTAAAAAAATGCTTTATATACATCTTTAACTGTATGGGTTTTAAGATACTTCTTAATATGTGGCAGTTTCATAAGTTTTTATACAATTATCTTGAAAACCTTATACAATCATTATTTTAAAAATTGAATATGTGCATAGATTTTTAAAAAAAAAATATTTTATATCATTCTAGGCTTAACATCATTCCAATATGGAATCCATGCAGATGGAACTTAAAATATATTCGCTAACGTTAGAGATTCTTTTCAAATCTATATTCTTACACCAAGCCTCCTGAATGTTACATTTATTTATCTTTATTTCATCAATCTTCCCTATGTGCATTTTACTTAGTTTTGAATCAATCCTTATGTTCTCCTTTTGTCTCCAAAATGTAGATAAGATATTTTTAGATGGTTCTGTATTCAACTCTTTCATTCTGTCAAGACCATCAGATCCTGAGCAGTGTTTTTGGTACAAGCCTAGTGACCCAGAAGTTTGCGGCAAATTGAGCAAAAATCTAAGAAGTCTTGAACAGTTTTGAAACTCCTTTATTTTTATAGCTCCTTTTCTGTGCTGCATGACTGCTCTGCTTTGCTACTCTATGGAAGGTAAATGTAATGCTTTTCCTAATTTCCTAGTATTGATGTAATACCACTTTTAGCTATTTTGCTCCTCATGTTATATCCTGCATATGAAGAAGATTTTTAACAAATAAACACGGTCTGGAGTGTTTATTTTAGTCATACATAAAACAACACATTTCTATTTATTTTCTCTCATGTTACATTCTTAAACTGTGTCATATTACTTATTCATAACCCCCAAAACAGGATACTAGGTCAAACTGGCCCATGAAGTTAAATTCTTCCTGATAATACCCAAAGGAAAATAATAGAGGGAAATTTGGTGCACAGGGATGTGGAACTTCAGGCTAAAATTGAGGTAGCTTTGATAAAAAAGTTAATTAGTGAATTTATCTAAACATACCTTTAAGATCTCATGTTTTCAATGAATAATGGTTAACTGATTAAGTTAACAAAATAAGGATATCCTTTTGAGGAAGAAAATATGCCATCTAAATAGTTTCCTTTGGTTAAAAGTGTTCAATTATTTTGCAAAAAATTTTATTTTTAATCATTAAAAAAATGTGTTTATTTCCATCCTAAAACGCCAGTTGCTGCATCACTGCTGTTCAGACTGTGTACCTATATCCTATCCACCTTAGGAGAGTAGGAGCAGTATTCACAGACAGTTTTTAACACGTTACAGGTTTGTCTTTTATTTATTTTATTTTATTTTATTTTATTTTTTGTATTTTAGGGAAGGGTTTACAGGGTGTTCAGGGTCTCACTACTGGATCAGACTCATAGTGATCTGTCTGTTTACAGCCTCCTAAAAGCTGGGATTAGAGGCATGCGCCACTATGCCCAGTTTCAACTGCCCTTTTAGTGTGCCCTGGGGGCAGGGCTGGAATGGCATGCCAAGAGATTGAACCCTGGGCCCCTGCTCCAGCTTGCAGGTACTTTAATCCGCTGAGCTATTTGGCCAGCCTGGTAGGTTCTTCATTTAAAGGATAAAAATAATTTTAAAAAATGCTTTGTTATTTTAAATAACAAGGCAAAACAACCCCAAGAAATTATCTTTAGGGGACAGTCCTAGAAACCTAGAAACAGTTTTACATTTTTTATTTTCATATTTTTGACAGGATAATCCATGAGATTCAGGAGGATTCATTAGGTCTTATCTGAAAAAGGTTGACAAGCAAGCTTCTCTTCCAATTAATTTATAGAATTATTTAGAGTTTTATTAGAGTTCTATAGGTGACAGATCAAGCAAATACAGAACACAGTTATAATACTTCATATCTTAATTCCCCACCTAGAAAAGTTATAGGTACTATTCTAATTTATAGGTTACCAGAAGTTATTCAGATGGATACACACATATAAGATGAAGCTGCGCCCATGCCGCCTGGTTTTCAGGGCAGCAAGCAAGCATGGCATATGGAACCCCAGAACCAAGGAAGATGTGCTCCTAGACTGACTTCAGTCTTCTTCAGGGTTAACTGTGAACTTCATTTTTTGTTTTCTGTGTGACAAGCCTACCCCAGTCTGCAACTGTAGGGACACAGTACACCCCCCACAATCTCCACCCTCAACCCAGCCCAATAAATTCTTTGCCCGTCTGCTTCCTTCCTCAGGGACCTTGCTTCTCCGTGGCCTCCCTTACTTGTGCAGCTGGAAGTAAAGGATTTATTTACTTTCTTCTGCTTCTTTTGTGTGCTGAAGGGAGAAACCTTACAACATACACAGGGAACCTCATGTCAAAATGTTTATGGAATGCAGAATTTGAAATCAAATAGATTGTCTTTGATGCCTAACAATGCAACTTGCATTATATTCCAATTTTATAGGAATGTACTCCATTTCATCCGTAGCTTTCTTAACAAAATCACTAATTGTAGATATGTATAGATTTATAAATATTTAAATGAAGTGTCAAATTTAAACATCTTTCTGTGTCAACATTTTTACTGATAGTATAGATGAAGTCATTTCTTTTTATTTTTAATCTATATCTAAGCCTAACATGAAGAAAATGGACAATAAATTAGGGAAGGAATATAATTATAGAAGAGCATAGAAAAGCAAGGTGTATATACCTAAGTTTTTATTGTTAGAGGCAAAAACAAGAGTGCAGAGAAGTCTTGGAAAGACCACATTTGAGGTAAGAGGGCACAAAGATGTCATTGCTGCTTCTCTCTGGCTACCCTCAAAAATGGAAAATTTCTTCCAAGACTTTATGCAGAGAAAACAGCAGAGATGTGAAGGGAATTAATCACTAAATCCTGCTTTATTGGACCCATATAATTTTACAAAAATGGAATTCACAAGTAATCTGGCTTTTTTATCAAATCGATTGATAAGGAGAAAAGCCCTCCCGAAATAAGCAGTTACACAAGGACTTCTGGAACGGAGGGGTTTAGAAAGTTTCTCAATTCTTATCAACCCTGTATGGTATAGGAATAAAAGGATAATATGTAATTAATAGTGGCTCAGAATTTGTAGCCACGATGTTTGGAGACTGACCTATGGGGATGCAAACATCTAGATACAACGTAGGCTACACCAACCAGAGCCAAAATGGGCAGTGACAACAAAAACCAGAGGCACTCTTAGACTCAACCTTAACCTCAGCCTGAGCCTAGATGCTCCATTTGTGAGTATTGCATAAGCACTCTGAATAATTTGATATATTAATGGGAAACAGGAAAAGCAAAAATAAGTAAAGAAAAAAGAAAAACATTAGTATACATTGATAATGGCTGTTTGAGAACAGTTTAATTTTTAGATAAATAAGAAAGCAAAACAAAACAAAGCAAAATAAAAAAATGCTGCATATTTGAGTTTGCAAACTTTCAATTAATCATCTCATTAAGTGTTCCTAATTAGATGCTATTTTGGGCCAGCCCTTGTTGTCATCACTTTCAACATGGTTGAGCTACTCCTTTTGAAATGTTTTGCTATCATCGAATTGTTCCATTAATTCTGTTATCAGCTACAAAGGAGAAAGAAAGCACAACACATTTTACACTCAATGTATTTCTAAGTCACCTTCAAAGAGGGAGTGGTTAGACATACTTCAAACACAGCTTTTTTCCCTTTTTAAAAAAAATATCAGTATCATTTTCTTTATTGAACACTTCATAGAGGAATCTTATTGTAGCAGCCACTCTTATTTGTCAGTTAGCACTATCAAAGGAGTTGTAGCAGGAGTAAATTACCAAGCAGTGCTAGCCTGAAGTAGGTAATGAGAATTATAGTCAACATGAATTTGGGGTGAGAGAGAGAGACAGAGGAGAGAGAGAGAGAGAGAGAGAGAGAGAGAGAGAGAGAGAGAGA